>APFE031560736.1:0-41164 GCA_000404065.3 Pinus taeda | reverse complement strand
TGTACATATGGAAGAACTAGAAGATGAGCTTTTACGGGATGAAGCTGAAGCAGCTGCAGCAACCATGCCACCTCCACCCCCATCCAGTAGCAGTTCTCGGGGCCCGATTCTTGTTCCATTGCTGACTCCACCTCCATCGACACCCTCGCGTGGAGGCTCTAGTTCTGGTCGTCGGTCTGGGCGGGAGCCTCCTAGAAGACCACCACGACCGGCTTATACTCCTCCAGGAGATTCTCGTGGCAAGGGCCACTTGTAGATTTACAGTTTACTTGTCTTTTTTAGTTTCTATTAGACTTTGTCACTTTAGTTTTCATAACTGTTGAGTTTTGAGTCCTTGACTCTTGACTCTTGACTCTTTCATATCATTATGACATTATGATATTTTTTTTAAACATTATATCACTGTGACAATGAAAATTTGAAGTCTGAAGTTGGGCCTTGGCAATTATAACTCATTGGTAATGATTGTGAATTATGAATATGATGCTTTGTGAAAGACTAAAGTTGTTTCATTTCATCTCATTATTCATGTTTCATTTTATAAATTTTTAACGTTTCATATCATGTTAACAGTTAGAAGTTAGGACTTATAAATATCTTCGATATTACTTCTTGTAATGGTTAAACTTGGCTTACAAGTACAACTTGTTACTTTGGTGATCAATGATGATAAATGTTATTGAATTGAATGCTATTTTAATTTATTATTTTACTAAGGTTGATGACGATTATAATTTCTAGATGATTGATGTGATATGGTTCAATTATCAATTTATGTTTTTTTATGTTTTTTATGTCTATTTCATCATTCTACATGTTTTTGTTGACATATATGTATCAAAAATTAAAAAATATAAAAAATATATATATTTTTAAAAAATCGCTCCGGGATTCGCTCCCAAACCGGGAGCTTCTGAAAATGGTCGCTCCCGCTCCCAAGTAACATTGGCACGGAGTATGCTGGTATAATTTCTTCAGGGCCTCCCACATCTCATTTTCCATGTCCTTCTCAGCAATATGCGGCACCCCATGATCCTTAACCCCATCAAGGATGATGCACTTTTCCCTGGCCATTGCCTCCTCGTACCTCTCATTTTCTGATGGGTCAACTGGGATCGTTATCGTTTTCAAGGCGAAGTGCTTGATGTGATACCTGTCTAGAATGGACAAAGATCCTGGCCTTCAATTGGAAGCTTCGTCCAGTCTATCCTGATCTCTCAACCCATTCACTACCATCTTGTTGCTCTTCCTTCGACTCCTCTGAGTCGCTTTACTTCCCTCGTGGAAGTCCTCGATTCGACTCCCTCTGAGTCTCGATTTCCTTTCTGGAAATTCCTCCTCCTTGGTCTTGCCCTGCTAGGTAGTGTTTTGACCACAATAACCCACCAGCTTCGCTCCCCAATTTATCCGCAGCCCCTATACCTCAGCAACTTGAAGAACTGAGCCTCTAGATTATGCGTAATCCCAGCACTAGCACAATCTGCACCTTCTGGCCTCAACGTCAATCCTTCCTGGCTGAGAAAGATGACTGAGCATTGCGTAGGTCAGGTCTGCTCCTCTCTACCATTGTGTTGATCCTCCTCTTGGCTTGAACTGATGACATAGGCACTCTGCATCACCTCTTCCTTGCTACTTTCTGCTAGGAACAACTTCTGTCACTTGGGACAACTGTTTTCTACTGTTATTGCTTTGCTCGGATGATGCCTTTAGTTATCCTATGATCTGCAACCACACTTTGATACCATGTTGGAATTTCTAAGTTTAACCCGTTAGAAATTCTTCCTGTACTATCTGATTTATTTCTTCCTACTTGTTCAATTACTTAACAAGTTATTTACCATGTAAATACTGAAAATAAATGCAAGTACAGTATCAACACATACAGATTATTGACTAAAAGTAAACAAGCACACAAGTGACACCGTTGTTTTTGGACTAATGTCCCCAGAAAAACCCAATGCAGGAAAACCGGTGCAGCTATTCAGAGGGTTTTATTATTATGCAGTTTCAAAATACAACCTGGGTGCTAGAAATGGCTCACCCAAGACAGAATGCCCTTGGCAGTGGTACCTCTCAGTCGGAGACAGATATTCCGGCTAAAACACCAAATGAACGATCCCATAGCAACAATGCAACTTCTACTACTCTGCGTCACTCTGATAGGGATTGCGTCGCCATATCTGGCTCTCCAACTCTCAGTCTGTCACACGAAATGCTCCCAGCGCTGCCTCTAGACCCTACGTTAGCCTCTTTGGCCCAACGTCAGCCTCTCTGGGCTCTGTGTCATACCCTGGGCTCTCTGCGTCTCACATGCTGGCCCTCTTTGGCTCTGTGTAGCTCCTAGTTGCCTTTGCGTGGCCTCTAGCTGGCTTTGTGTCCCTCTCCCAGCGCTGCACTCATCCTCTTGGTACTAACTCTGCCTCTCTGCTATATATTCCTTGCCCCTTAACTGCAACTCTAATCACTCACTCAATTTCCTCAACAAACCCTGCCCCAGAAAATCGAGTTCTTGATCTCTCTCGGTGTGTTCTCCAATTGACCCTCAAGCCTCCTCTTATACTTTTCTTGTTGGTCCATCAATGGCCGAGATTAAATCTCTAATCAATGGCTAAGATTAGATTTGGCTTGATCCATGACTTTTGGACCATTCTAACCCAATTTTATATTAATACCCATTAATATTTTATTTTTCCTACATTTAGACTTAGGAACTCCATTAAAATTATTAATTATTTTAATATCTCCCAGCCAAACAATTTCTGGGTCTTGGAGATCTCATGTGCTTTAGCATCTCCGTCAATTTTCGTGGCTCGAGCACATCCGATGCTACCCCAAATCAACAAACCTCATTAGAGCTAGGGAATGGAGGAAATATTCATTTCAACAACATCCTATTCGTTCCAGGTTTGCATAAGAATTTACTTTCCATTTCAAGTCTAGAAAATAAAGGTGATAGAGTGGCTTTCATTGGTGGAAGAGTTGTAGTATGGGGTAAAATTTCAAGCATAGAAAATGCAAGAAAGATTGGAATTCATGAAGACTTTACAGGCTGCTAACTCCCCTTGCTCAAGCTTTAGTTCACATTGAAATCAACCCATGTGAACTTTGGCATAGAATATTCAGTCATCTCCACTTCAAAAATCTTCCAACCCTAAATTCAATAGTAGATGGAATCCCCGAACTGAAAGAAGATCACGAAGGAGTATGCAAGGGATGCGCATTGTGTAAGAACACCAAGAGACCATTTGGAAGAAGTGCTTCAAAGTCAAAAGAAATCTTGGATGGTATTCATTCCAATGTGTGTGGTCCTATGACTCCTAAATCACTTGGAGGTCATCTATATTATGGCACATTTATAGATGACCATTCAAGGAAAACTTGGGTTTACTTGATGAAATCCAAAGATGAAGTATTTATCAAATTTCAAGAATTCAAAGCTGAAGTAGAGAACCTTACAGAAAGAAGAATCAAGATATTTAGGTAGGATAATGGAGGAGAATACACATCCAAGGAAATTATAGCCTTTTGTAAAGGAGTCTGGGATTAAGATGGAGCTGATAGTCCCATATAATCCCAAACAAAATGGAGTTGCAGAATGAAAGAATCGTTCCATTGAAGAATGTGTAAAAGCTATGCTACATGATCAAGATTTACCGAAATTTTTGTGAGGTGAAGCTACGAAGATAGTGGTATACATACAAAATCGAAGTCCCCACAAGTCACTAGATAACATGACTCCTCAAGAAGTATTCACTAGGAAGAAACCAAGCATGGATCATCTTTGAATATTTGGTTGTCCTGACTATATTCATATACCTAAGGACAAGAGAAAGAAGTTGGATCCATTAGACATGAAGGGAACCATTGTTGGCTACAGTAACTCTTCTAGGGCCCATAGGATCTACATAAAGGAAAGACACTGAATAGAAGTTAGTCGAGATGTGATATTTGACGAAATTATTGCATTCAAGAAATCAAAGGATCTCCCTATGGACTTCGATGATGAAGAAATTCCGGTATTTGAAGAGGAAGTTACTAGGGAGGAAGAACAATCAAATCATGAAGATGAAGGTCCCAATGAACCTATACACCCTGTGGTAATCCCTGAAACTAGAAAGAGACCTAACTAGTTGAAGTCTACACTACTTGATGCAGAAGGTCATGGAGCAATTCAAGGCACATTCAGGGAAAGCAAGAAGCCCAAATGATATTCTGGGTATGTAGCCTATATGACGAAATTGTTTGAAGCAGAGCCATCCACCTTTGAAGAAGTTGTCACACACCAAGAATGGAAGGATGCCATGAATGAAGAGTATTAATCGATAATGAAAAATATAGTTTGGCAGATCGTACCTAGGCCTGAAGACAAACCTGTGGTAACTTCCAAGTGGCTCTACAAGATTAAACATGCACAGATGGAAGTATTGATAAACATAAGTCAAGGTTTGTGGCTAGGGGCTTCTCTCAACAGGAAGGCATCAATTATGAAGAGGCATTTTCTCCGACAACAAGGTATACAACTATATGTTTGTTTGTCTCTTTGGCAGCATCGATGGGATGGAATATCCACCAAATGGATGTCAAGGCTGTATTCTTGAATGGCACAATTGATGACAAAGTCGATAAAGAACAAACCTTGGGATTTGAAGTTAAAGATAGAGAGGCATATGTTTGCAGATTGAAGAAGGCATTATATGGCCTCAAGCAAGCACTAAGGGCATGGTATGCTAGGATGGATGCATACGTATAGAGATTAGGCTTCACAAAGAAATTTGTTGATCCGAACCTTTATATTAAGGTTGTGGATGGAAAGTTGATAATCATTCTTTTGTATGTTGATGATCTTCTCTTGACAGGTATGGAAGTTCGAATTGAAGAATGTAAGAAGCAACTAGCAACAAAATTTGACATTAAGGATCTAGGGATGATACACTACTATTTGGGACTGGAAGTCTGACAAGGACATGATGAGATCTATATAGGTCAAGGGATGTATGTGATTGAGATGTTGAAAAGGTTTGACATGATGGATTGCAAACCAATGACAACCCTGATGATCACAAACTTGAAAAGACTAAGGAGTTCTGAATCGAGCCCTGTGGATCCTACTAGGTATAGACAATTGATTAGCTCACTAATGTACTTGGAGAATACACGACCAAACATATGTTTTGTAGTAAATGTTCTTTGTCAATTCCAAGTGGAGCCCCAACATGTTCATTGGATGGCAACAAAACATATACTGAGATATCTGCAAGGAACAATCCATTATTGCCTGATATATGATCGGAGGAATGATGTCCATTTGATTGGATATACATATTCCGAGTGGGGAGGCAGTGAGCAAGATGGAAGGAGCACTACAGGAGGATGTTTTAGTTTGCAATCCTCCATGATCTCATGGATGAGCAAAAAACAAGATACGATTGCTTTGAGTAGCGCTGAGGCTAAGTATATTACAACCTGTGAAGTAAGTGTTGATTTCTGGTAGCATCGGAAGTGCTCTAAGTCTCAAATTTTGCAGGGAGGCTTAAACACATGCATTCTCCAATACCCAAAAATCATTTTGGGAAATTCCACCCAGAAACAGTTTTATTAAAATAATTAATTATTTTTAATGGGACCCTAAGTCTAGACTTAGGAATTTAAAACATTTAATGGGTATTAATCTAATCTGTAGGCGAAACTTCTAGAAGAAGGCGAAGATCAAGTCAATATGATCCTAGCCATTGATTAGAATCTAATTTGGGCCGTTGATTAATCAACGAGAGGATTATAAGAGGAGACTTGATGGGCACTTGGAGAACACACCAAAGACAGATACTCAGTTACTCGAGTAAGATCGATTTTCTCACTGGTCGAAGTTCGGCAAGAGAAAATTGAATCAGAGGGAGAGTTGCAGGTGAGAAAGGGAGAGAGGGCATCAACATCCTTCGAGAGTGCAAGATAGCAAGATGCAGAGCAAGAACAGGTTGACGCAAGGACTGCGTGAGCAACTAGACAGTGGGTCAGTGTGGGAAAATTGACGTAGAGGGACGCAGAAGGATTCAAAGGAAAGAGGGGTACTTCACCTGGATCAGAAATTTGTTAGGAAGTGTCTATAAATTTTCTCTCCTGTTTTGCTGGTTGTAATTTGTACATGAGATTTTTCTGAAAAATAATAAAGAAACCCTCATCTGTGTTGGAATTTCTAAGTCTGGCCTATTAGAAACCCTTCATGTACTTTTTGATTTATTCCTACCTACATGTTCTGTTAATTAACATGTTATTTACCATGTAAATACTGGAAATAAATACAAGTACATGCTCAACACATTACAGATCATCAACTGAAGGAAACAAAAACAAGCACACAAGTGACACCGTTGTTTTTGGACTAATGTCCCTGGAAAAACCCAATGCGGGAAAACCGGTGCATCTATCTGAGGGTTTGACTTATTAAGAAGTTTCAGAATACAATCTGGGTGCCAAATCTAGCTCACCCAATGGAGAAACATCTCGGCAGTAGTACCTCTCTACTCGGAAGCAGATTTTCCGGCTGAAACCCCGGATAAACACTTCAGCAACTCCACGGCTCCAATCTGCCCCACGAAACCCCAGCGTCAGCCTCTCTCTGGCCCAGCGTTAGCCCAACGTCACTCTAGCTTGGCCTATGATAGCCTCTACAGGCACTGCGTCAATCCTCTGGCCCTTTGCGTCACCCACGTTGGCCCTTTGAGGTACTGCGCAACTCTTGGTGGCTCTACGTGAACCCTTGGTTGCTTCTGCATCCCTCTCTCCGACTACTGTGCTGATCCTCCCGGTGATATCTCCGCCTCTCTGCTTTTGTATTCACTGCCCCTCAGCTGCAACTCTGATCACTCTCTCTACTTTCTCAGTAAACCTAGCCCCAGAAAGTCGAAATCTTGATCTCTTGGTGTGTTCTCCAAGTGACCCTCAAGCCTCCTCTTATACTTTTCTCGTTGACAAATCAACAGCTGAGATTAAGTCCCTAATCAACGACTAAGATTAGATCTGGCTTGATCCATGACTTTTGGACCATTCTAACACAGTTTTATATTAATTCACATTAATTTTTTATTTTCCCTAAGTTTAGACTTAGGGACTCCATTAAAAATATTAATTATTTTAAAATCTTCCAAACTGTTTAGAATCTGCCTAAACTCTTTCTGGGTATTGGAGATCTCATGTGCCTTAGACTCTCCCCCAATTTTTGTGGTTAGAGCACATCCGATGCTACCCCAAATCAACACTCCCTCTTAGAGAGGACTGTGCTCTAGTAATACTCCTCACTGAGTATCACTCTGATCATCCAGCATTGGTCCCTATGTTGTTGCAAGGCCTACTGCCCATCATCTATGCTGTTGCATCCTTTACTACTACCCATGGCCCTGCCACTGCCATTGTTGCATCCGTACTGCAACTCCCTTTGCATCCGTGTTGCTACCCATGGCTCTGCCACTGCCGCTGCTGCATCTGCACTGCAACCCCTCTCATCATGCTGCATCGTGCTGCCCATAGCACTGCCACTGCTAACTATTGCACTGCAACTCAGTTACTGAGAAGTAAGTAACTAATCTTCCAACTTTGACATCTTCGTCAAACTAGAGACACCCATGATGCTGAAGCTTCCTCTGTCGCTGACAAGTGCTCCCTCTCTGACCTCTGCGCCACGGCAACTACTCCATGCATCTCTCACTGTTGCACACCTCTCTGTGCTATCCTGCACTGGTGCAACACTCCCATGCTTTTCGCACTGCTACCTCACGCTGCCCTGTGAATCCTACACTGTAGCTCTCTCTCTCGCTCCATCCGCATTTGTCTCTACTAACATCCGCCAATACTGCTACTCCTCTTCGGGACTCCCATAGCAAGGTCTAATCCAAGAGGATGGGTACCTCGAGGATCCTGCCCCTCATCACTTGTAGTTCGTCTAACTATAGCTGGATTTCTCCCCACTTCCACTCAAGTGGCGTGTGAGCATTCATGGCATAGTCATCATCTGCCTCCACTTCCTTCTCCGCCCTGGCTGGTGCAAACCTGGTCTCGGAAGCCTCTCCCTTGCTCTTCTTCCTTGGACACTGGGTCGCATAATGACCTAGTTCCCCACAATGAAAGCATTTGACCTTGGAGAGGTCCTTCTTTCGTTTCTCCTGCTTTCCCTCAGATGTTAGGGCAACATCCACCTCCTCCTCCTCCTTGATTTTGATCCCCTTGCCACTGCTTCCTGCCTTGCTCAGCCTTCTAATCGCTTCTTGGCAAAGAGCAGCCCACATTTCCTCCCAATCTGGAAGGGTTGCCCTACCCAATATGCTTTGGACAAACACCTCCCAGTCTTCTGAGACTGCGTTAAGGGTTGTTCTCACCATCAATTCTTGATCTGGTGTGGCCCCTGTTATCACTACAAAATTTCTCTAGAGTTGTTATGAAATAAATAATAGAGGTAACCGCAAACCTACTTTTGAGATCAGGATCTCGCCTTCCTAATGCTCAAAGAGGGCTCTCTCTTTATGATTTAACTTTGTTTAGTTAATTGATTTTAGGCCAGTTATTTAAGCTTTGATTGGGTTTTGGTTTTGATTTGGTGGTGGAATCACTGATTTAGATGGATAGAGGGATGTCTTTTACCATTGGGCTATGGGGTCAAGTGTCAAGAAAACAGGACTAGATCAAGTTCTAAAAATTGTGTCTATAGGGCAAGGTAGTTGAGTGAATTTAGATCTTTGGGTCAAGGAGCAATTAAGGGTTCCTCAAACTGGATAATGAAGGAAATGGTAGGGGTCAATCAAAACTAGGAAGAAATGAAGGATTCCCTAATCTGGATATCAGAAGAAAACATTAAAATGATTAACTGTTTAAGACAGAGTGTACTTAAACAAATTATGTAGTATAGTTCCAGTTAATTCATTCAATTTAGATAACATGCAATTTTGTAAAACACTTAAGAAAATAAGATGACAAAGGGAAAATACTTCACTGAAGTGACTCAACACATGAATCCTGTAATGCAATTTCTTTATTACTCAGTCCAGTCTGCTGACTTGAAAAATTGGTACAATGAACCCTCAGGTTACAGATCAATACAACTATAGAAATGTCTAGCAATCCACACTCTATACTTTGAATTATGAAGTATTTATACAAAAACTTTATTATAAAATATCCCAAATTGTCTTGGGAATTAATGTAGGAAAAAGAAATATCTTCATGCAAGAAGATAGAGACAGATATTCAACTGCTGCAATCTGTCCCTGTTTAGTAGGCTCTGCTGTCAGATCTTTAGCTGTCTTCTCTCACTTGCTGTTGGTTTCCCATGCTGGCTATTTTTTACTTGGCCTTTTAACTAATACTCTTTCATCTGATTCTCTTTTATCTGGCTGATCTGTTACTTTTCTTTCACTGCTTTGTTTTTACTTTTACTTTGCCTTTTTACAATAAGTCATTTAATTTTTCCCATGTTTCTACATCTGGTAATTGAATATTTACCATTCTTCTGTAGACTTCATCTGCTTTTGTGTATTTGGCAAAGGTGGGCTTATTTACAAAAAGGTGTTTTACCTCATGCTGGAGGTAAAATAGGTTCTCAAAAGTTTGGTACAAAACCTTTCCTATAGGCATCCCTTTCATAGAAGAATTATTGGCTTGATCTCTTGCCACTTCTCTGATTTTCCTGTTGTAGTCTTCGTGTGGCATCAATCTGTCATTTATTACCAAGGGATTTGGTAGGCTTTTATGCCTCAAAGCATCAAACTTAACCATGAACCTGTCTATAGCCAACTCCATGGTTTGGCATTTGTCCTCAAGGTTCATCATTAATTTCCTCTCGGTGAGCACTTTCTTCACCTCTAATATGGTGCCAGTCCTGTCAGCTATGTCTAGCTCCTGCAATTCATATTTATTTTTAGAGTTAAAAAAATTGGATTATTCTGGTGGCTTCTTCTCATATGTCTCCAAGTTCAGCCTTAACTCTCTGAATTGCTTTAGTAGCCTCTTTGACTAAATCATTTTGTTCATATGACTTGTATAGATGGCCAAATATCATTGACAAAGTTAATGATATTGGCCCATAGCTGTTCTTTATCTTGGGCAAGTGGCTCCTTTAATGTTAACTCTTTCTCCAAATTCTTCATTCTTTTAGTTAACCTGTTTGATTTTTGTACTTTGTTCTTGTGCATAATCTGTGCCAGTTTCTCCTCATCCTCTAGACTTGTTATTTGTTCTTTTAGTCTAACTATCTTAGTGGTCTAAATGGACATGTCCTCCATTGTTTTGACCAGTTTGCTTGCCTCATTACTTGGTTGCGTTGTTGTTGTTGTTGAACCTGTTGCTGATGTAGATGTTGTTGCAGCTAGAAGTGTTGCAGCCAGTAGAGCTGTAGGGACCAATGAAGCTGCCAAGGTTGATGGAATTGTTGTAGTCACTGTGGGAATGGCAAGGGTAGTGGCTATCTCAAGGCTGGCCTGTTCGACTGTATTAAGTTGTCCAACTCTGTTAAATTATGGGATGTTGTATGCTTAGAGCAGTTTACTTCTTTTACTTTTTATTAGCCACTGATTAGCAATCACAACATAAAGTAAAGTGCAGATAGAACATTAAACGATCGATAGAAAACAAGCAAAGACAAGAGACACAAGATGTGGTGGCTAGCCAAGGACAAACCCCAATGTGGGGAAACCCTTTGATCAAATCTTCTTTTATCTTCAATAGTTAAGCAGAGAGAGAGAGATAGTACAATATCACTAATCAGTGATATATAATAGCAGTAAAATAACCCTTGGACAACAATAGTAAAAGTGATCAATCAACTCCCAAAATGTCTTCAAGACAACCTAGGAGAACTGGGTCTCCAACAGAGGTAGTGTCAGCTAAAAACAGTCAAGGTAACATGGTCAAAACAACAGTGCATGCTACAACATACTGCAGCCAGCCCTAACCAGATAACGCAGTCATAAATGTGCCCTTAAATAGTCAACGCAGACCTGTTCAGCACTTTGGCTAGCCTAGGAGAGGTTGCCCACACAAGGCCACAGTCAATGGAGGCAATGTGCTGGTCAACGCAGGCCTAAACCATTTGCTGCACCTTCCTGCGTCCTTGCCGCCCAGCTGCGTCCTCCTTCAATGCTGCCCTAGTTGCATCCTCTTTCCCACGCTGCCCTAGCTGCATCCTCTCTCCTTCGTATACCCAAGAGACAATGGAAGAGATGAGAGATAAGATGACTTGAGATAATGACTCAACCTCTCCTCTATTTATATGCAACGCTGGGCAAGAGTGCCACACACTTAACTGCTGGCCGACCTTGACGATTTGTCAAGTAATTACTAATAAATTCATATCTCCATAAATACTTGTCGGAATTGGATGATCTTTAGATCAATCCTACACCTCTCGATAAGAGGAGTCTACGAAAGATATCAACCGACATAAACGAGGTGACCCACATGGAGTTTGGCTCTAGTTGCCAATTTTAACACTCCCTCTCACTAAGGAGAACTCCATCTGCAAAACATCTCATCGTCACTACTATTCCAGCCATCAAATGCACTGCCCTGCACAACTTGGCCTTGCTCTGCTCTACTCTGCTCGAACTATGAAGAAGAAGAAATGATCGAGGATGTATCATACCATCCTCCACTGACCCGAAGTCAGTCTCAGAGTGTGTCATACCACTCTCATTGATCCTAAATTAGTATCATTGATCCCACATCAATGGAGGTCATCCGAGCATAAAGAGTACGGTAGATACAACAATGTGTCCATCGATAGTACTACTATGGTACCTAACCCCATTTCCCTGCTCATTGATCAGATGAGAGGTACTTCCCATGAGTCCCAAACTACATGGGTAGGATGCCTCGACAGGAGAACTAATCATCCTGTCCACAGGAGAACGAATCATCTTGTCCAATAGTTGCCATGGAGAACTAATCATCCTGGCCCACAAGAGAACTAATCATCCTGTTCCACAATCGCCACAGAGAACTAATCATCCTGGCCCATAGGAGAACTAATCATCCTGTTCCACAATCACCACAGGGTGTCATAGGGGAAGGTTGAACCTTTCACCCTGTACATAGTGCACCACCATGGGATGGTGAGTCGCCTTGTGGTCACATGTCACTCCAAGAAGTACCCCGCGCCCCCTGGAGCTCCCAGAGCTCAATACATCATACTTGACCCTCATAAGAGGGTCTCTGAACAACACCAAGTCATTCTCGAAAAGTCAAGAATTTGACCTTTCTCAGGGACTTCGTCAAAATGTCGGCGACTTGTTCATCTGTACCGATATGTTGGAGCCTTATTGCTCCCCACTGTACTATATCCTGAATATAGTGGTACTTGATATTGATATGCTTGGAGCGATCATGAAATACAGGGTTCTCTAATAAACGAATCTTGCTCTGGTTGTCACACAGGATCACAGTGGTATCCAATGTAAATCCAAACAGCTCACTGAAGAGCTTTCACAGCCAAACCACCTCACAAGAGGCCATACTAGCAGCAATGTACTCTACCTCCACGGTGCTCAAAGCCACCGACTTCTGTTTCCTGCTCATCCAGGATATCGAGGCAAATCCCAAAGAGAAAAAACACCCAAAAGTTCTCTTTCAATCCACCACACTGCCTGCTCAATCAACATCGGTATATCCAAGTAGTCTCACATCTCTCGCAGTGTATCTCAACCCATGAGCGATTGTGCCATGAAGATATCTCAGTAGATTCTTGGCACCAATCGAATGTGTGTGGAGGCTCAATCATATGTTGACTCTATGTGTTGACTGCAAAGCATGTATTCGGACAGGAGTTCACCAAGAACATCAATGCTCTGATGAGTAGATGATACTCGGTAGCATTTCATAAAACAGGTCCGGCAGCACTACCGCTTAACTTGTTGAAGTCAAGCTCCATCGAGGTAGTTACGGGCTTGCAGTGCACCATACCGAATCTCTCCAATATCTTCACCACATATTTTCCTTGAGATAGGAAAATCTCCCCTGGCTTCTGCCAAACTTCTAGTCCTAGGAAATAGTGCATGAATCCTAGGTCCTTCATCTCAAACTCAGAAGCAAACTCCCTCTTACATTTGTGAATGAGAGGGTCTACCCCTGTTAGAAAGAAGTCGTCAACGTACAACACCAGTATGAGAGGATTGTCATCTTCAACCTTAAAGTAAAGGTTAGGGTCAGCTTCACTCCTAGTGAATCCCAGCTTCATCAAGTAGCTATCGATCCTTTCATACCATGCTCAGGGTGCTTGGTTGAGCCCATAGCGGGCCTTCTTCAACCTGCACACATGAGATTCTCGATCATGAATCCCAAATCCTTCGGGTTGCTCCACATAGACTTCCTCTTTGATCGAACCATGCAAGAACGTAGTCTTGACATCCATCTGATGTAGGTTCCATCCTTGCGAAGCAGTAAGGGCTATGATTGAGCGGATGGTGGTATATCAAGCAACAGGTGCAAATATCTCGTCATAGTCTATACCTTCATTCTAAGAGAAGCCATGAGTGACAAAACGAGCCTTATACTTTTCCGCACTTCCATCAACTACATGATTTATCTTGTAAAGCCATTTCGAAGTGACAACAACTTTGTCCTGGGGTCTAGGGACCACATCCCAGACATCGTTTTTCATGATGGACTCATATTCCTCAGTCATAGCATCTTTCCATACTTAATGCTTGATAGCTTCTGTGAATGACGAAGGCTCATTTTGGATGATCGTGCTCATGATGGTCAAGTATCCCTGATACCTAGTTGGCTTCTTACCTTCCTAGAAGGTTCCCCTAGGAGCAACGTGCCCTTCAGCATTATCAATTTTCCCCCTAAGCCATGAAGGCCTCTTCCTAGAAGAGGAGGGCTCTTGCGGAGGGGGATCAATAGGATCCATAGGTTCTTCCACATCGGGCATCGCCTCATCTTCCTTTTCCTTTAGTTCCCTGGTGTCAACTTCTTTAGATCCCCTTAGAGTAGGAAGATTGTCAACTTTGCTAAGAGCCATATCTTCGTCAAAGGTGACATCATGGCTAATCTCGACTTCCCTTTGACCAACCACATAGATTCTATAGCCCTTAGTATTTTCACTATAGCCCACGAAGTTTTTTTCTTTCCAGATGCGCCCAATTTATTCCTTTTTTCTTTCGACACATGAAAATATACAAGACTTCCAAAAATTCTAAAATGAGATACGTCAAATTTCTTACCAGTGAACATCTCTTCGGGAGTCTTGGAACCCAATGCTTGATGAGGGCATCGGTTTTGTACATAAACGACGGTATTTGTAGCTTCAGCCCATAGAAACTTTGGAAGTCTTTGATCATGGAGAATAGCACGGACAGCTTCCACAATCGTACAATTCTTCCTTTCCACCACACCATTTTGCTTAGGAGTATATGGTGTAGTAGTCTCCCTTTTAATGCCAGCTCCTTTGCAAAAGTCATGGAACTCATTGGATTCATACTCAGTCCCATTATCAGTCCTTAAGATCTTGATTTTCTTTTTGGTTTGATTCTCGATCAAGGCTTTGAAGTGACGAAACCAAGTGAACACTTCATCCTTCTTTTTCAGGAAGTATATCCAAGTCTTGCGAGAATAGTCATCTGTAAAAGTGAGGTAATATAAATATCCTCCCAAGGAGTTCACAGGCATCATACCAGATGTGTCTGAGTGAACCAACTGCAATATATCAGAGGTCTTGCTTTGGCTTGAGGGGAATGGTCCCCTTTTGAGCTTCCCTTGCACATCCAGGACATACACCTTCTTGCTCTACTCGGAACTCGGGCATCCTTGTCACCATTAGTCTTGCATTGGGTAGAGCTTTATAATGAAGGTGAGCAAACCTCCGATGCCATAGTTCGGACTGAAGTGATGTGTCACAAGACATGACACCCTACGGACTCCCTCCGACCTGATATAATAAATCGACTTGAAACCCAAGAGTGAAAGCTTCTTTAAAATTCTTTTTCCATACTCATACCTTGCCATTGATGAAGGTCGCCTTCTAGCCATTGTCTTCCATTGCCGAAACGGACACCAGGTTCGTTTTGAGATTAGGTACATATAATACATCTTGTAAATGAATTGTATTTCCCTGATTTAATTGAAGAGTGACATTCCCTACGCCTTTCACGGGATATTTTGAGTTGTCCCCAAGGACAATTTCCAGGTTGGTCTCCTTCTCTATCAGATTAGAGAGAGCTTCCTTGTAACCAGTGAAGTGCCTTGAGGCACTACTATCAATAAGCCAATTTCCCAGCAAGTTAGGGGGAGTAGTAGTAGAGAGGGCCGCTAGTAGATAATATTCATCTTGCTTATTGTTAACAACATTAGATTCATACCTGGAGTTTCTTGCCTTCTTGAAGGGTTGTCCTCTTCCTTGATTTCCGACATTTCTTTTACCTCTACCATTGGACCTGCCATTCCTTTTATTGCCTTGAGAGTGATTTTGATGATCGTCTCGATGTGAGTCCTTTTTATCAGGGCACTCCCTCGCATAATGGCCCATTTTGTTGCAATTGTAACATTGACCTTTTCTTCCACCTTTCGGTCCATCTTTTCCTTTGGATTTAGCCCCGAAATTGTTTCTTCTTTTAACATGAGAAGAAAAAGCAGAGGGATGGCCTTTAAGTGTGGGCATTTCTTGGTCTTCCATCCTAATCTCTTCTTGAAAACATCTCGCCATCAATTCCTCAAATCCAGGAATTACATTATTGTTGAGAAGAGTAGTCCTGAATATATGCCATTCAGGTGGCAATCCTCCAAGAGTTGTGAGTGTCATTTCCCTGTCAAGAACTACTTCCCCAATAGATAGGAGATCATTCTTGATCTCGGTGATTCTTAAGAAATATGCTTGCATATTCTCATATTTTCCATATTCTCATATTTTCCCTTCTTAATATCATTCAACTTATTTCTAAGGAACAAAACTTGATTTGCATCATTAACTTTAAATAAACTCACCAATCTATCCTAGATTTCCTTTGAGGTGTTCAGCTCGGAAACATAGGCCACTAGGCGCTTGTCGATAGTCCCGAATGATCTTGCTTGCTTTGAATTCTCCCTTAGTCCACTTGTTTCTAGCAGTAGCAGATGCATTTGATAGAGGCTTAACAATTTTGCCTCTCACATGGTCGAACACTTCCTGCTCTTTTAATGTTAGATCGAGAGACATCTTCCATCCGTGATAGTCAGACTTCTCATAGTGTTTGTCTTCAACAGGGAAGTGTGTTGAGGACCCCATGATTTCTTTAAAATAGCCTTACCAACCTTCTCTTCGGTGATTGCTCTTGCTCTTGCTCTTGCTTGGGCTTTGTCTTCACCTCAGCTCTGATACCATGTTAAATTATGGTATATTGTATGCTTAGAGCAGTTTATTTCTTTTACTTTTTATTAGCCACTGATTAGCAATCACAACATAAAGTAAAGTGCAAATAGAACATTAAACGATCGACATAAAACAAGCCAAGACAAGAGACACAAGATGTTGTGGCGAGCCAGGGACAAACCCCAATGTGGGGAAACCTTTTGATCAAATCTTCTTTTATCTTCAATAGTTCAGCAGAGAGAGATAGATAGTACAATATCACTAATCAGTGACTTACAACAACAGTAAAAGGTGATCCATCAGCTCCCAAAATGTCTTCAAGACAACCTAGTAGAACTCGGTCTCCAACAGAGGTAGTGGTAGCCCAAAATAGTCAAGGTAAGATGGTCAAAACAGCAGGGCAGGCTACAGCATACTGCAGCCAGCCCTAACCAGATAACGCAGTCATAAATGTGCCCTTAAATAGTCAACGCAGACCTGTTCAGCACTTCGGCTAGCCTAGGAGAGGCTGCCCACACAAGACCGCAGTCAATGGAGGCAATATGTTGGTCAACGCAAGCCTAAACCATTTGCTGCACCTTCTGCATCCTTGCTGCCCTAGCTGCATTCTCTTTCCCATGCTGCCCTAGTTGCATCCTCTTTCCCACGCTGCCCTAGTTGCGTCCTTCCCTTTCCACGTTGTTCTAGTTGCGTCCTCTCTCCTTTGTATAGCCAAGAGACAATGGAAGAGATGAGAGGTAAGATGAGTTGAGATAATGACTCAACCTCTCCTCTATTTATATGCAACGCTGGGCAAGAGTGCCACACACTTAACTGCTGGCCGACCTTGACAATTTGTCAAGTAATTACTAATAAATTCATATCTCCATAAATACTTGTCGGAATTAGATGATCTTTAGATCAGTCCTACACCTTTCAACAAGAGGAGTCTAGGAAAAATATCAACTGCCATAAATGAGGTGACCCACATGGAGTTTGGCCCTAGTTGCCAATTTTAACAAACTCCTTCTCCATTTCTTTCAATTGATCATTTAATTGGAGAATGAGATCCATCATCTCCTCCCGCTGAGTTTGGCTTTCAAGGACCTCCTTGGTCTGTGGATGTTCTGAATGAGGCAGCTTTAATTGTTTCTTTAAAACAACAATATCCTCATTTTTCTTCTTTACCAATTTCTCTGCAGCCTTGACATCATTGGTATTATATCCAAGCTCAATCACCAAGTCTTCCAGTGACTTGATTCTGTTATCCTTGGCCTGTGAGGATGCCTTTTCCAGCTTATACTGTGTTGTGATATTATCCAGTGAGCTTTGAAGTTTGTGCACAGCCATTGCTTTATTTGTCATGGTGGAATAAATCATCTCACTTGCCTGCTTATGGAATCCGATTTGGTCAATAGGGTGAACATCCCTAGCCAAAACTTCGAATTCAGTCTTCCTTTAGTCTCATGATGATTTGGGCTGTTGGACTGTAGGTTGCATGGATGTCATTTGCATCTTGTCGGTCTTAATGTCAAAGGCTGACATTAATCTATTTTGATTTGCAGGTGTTTGTTTGAAGTACTGGGCATAAGTTTCAACTTTCAATGTCTCATTTCTCAACTTAATTTCCTTGTATTTTTCTTTTATATCTTTCTCTTTATCCACAGGCTTGCTGGATGAAGAGGCTTCAATGCTGAGCTGTTTCTCAATCAGTTGAGTGTTTGAGTAGAACGTTGGTGAGTTTCCTCTGAAATCATTGGACCTTTACTCCTTCCAACCATTGTGTCAGTGTCAGTGATTTCCACTGTCCCAATGGTGTCTTCATGCTCAGTTACAGGATTAAGCTTGGGCCTCTTCTTGTAACTGATTTCAAACCTTTCATCTGTAGTGTCCATTGCTGAGCTAGAACATTCTTCCCTGGTTCTTTTCACATTTCTGTCTTCATTGGTTGGAGTCTGCAAAATGGGAGTAATAGTCATCATCTATTCTTGTAGGGTTGGAACCTACAGAAAGGAACTAGTATCAATATGCTTTTCCGCATCAATTAATGTACTCTCAACATCTATTAAAGTGTTCTCCGACCATTCTAACTGGTTGGCATATCTCTCAATGTCTGGCCTAGGATCATGTATGAAAGGACTCAATTTGAATTTGAGCCTTAGTTTATTTATGACTCCATTAGGGTCATACTGCCACATAAAATTTCTCTTGAAGTTCATCTCGTGTAAGAGTTTTTTCTGCCTCTTGTCCAACTTCCTTATTATTACAAATAAAAGGGCCCAATTCGTTTTTGATCTTAAATTGAGTCTTCTTCTTAGTTGACAAGAAATTAACTTCATCAGAGTTTATGATTTGCCTAAAATACTCTAATGCAAATATCCTCATAGGGAGGTATTTGGGCAGCTTGTAGAGAGTGAGTTGGCATCCATATATTCTAATTTCTATGTGGTCCTAGTATAGATACCAGTCTCCCACTCTACTATTCTTAGTCAACTGTAAAACTCTCTTAATCTCCTCACTTATCCTGGGTTTATAGCTACTGGTCAGCATGTTTATAACTGGATGAACAAATGAATCAATGAATTCTTTATAAGAAAAGGCAATAGAATATCTTTGGATCAATGGTGTTCAAAAGATGACAGATCTTAGATTTCCCTTAGTGTCTAACTTTTGGATGTTGACTGAAAACTTGGCTGTCTGAAAGTATAAGAGCATGTGAAACAATACTAATGAATATTTGAACTCTCTCTTATTTGGTAGTCTGATAAACTTCTCATGGATTCTGTCTGCTATGAACTCAGCAAAGTTGTAAATTGTAGCAGGAGGCTTGCCTAGGCAAAAGATAGAAAGGAAAGCAAGGACAACCTCATCCACATGTTCATCTGTGGTGTACCCTAGAATGCAAGAGATCATGGTAATAATTTGTCTGCCTCTCTCAAAGAAAATGGTGGTAGCATATGGAGGACAATCTGTAGGAGTATGAGACTCTTCTATGATGAAAATTTGAAAAATCTGAGCCTTCTTGGGAAAGTGGGGTTTCATTTGGGCCTGACTGGATCTGCAGCATTTGATTTATTGATTCCGCTGTAATAGGGAATAAAACCTGTTGGTCAGGGGTGACTATGGCTCTTTAACTAGGGATATAACAAGCTTGGCAGAAGTGGATGATTTATGGGAATAGGTGTACCTGTGGGAACAAGTACTTGGGCAAATTGGACTCCCATAGGTGAATGTCATCATTCTGGTTCAAAACTTGTCTTTACTCCAGCAGTGGAGTTTCAGGAGGTGGGCAGGGGAAACAGTGTCCTTGAGTTGAAATTCTCTGTCAGCTAATGGAAGGTGGTCAATATCCAAGTGAGGGGTTTGCAGAGGTCTTACATCCAAAGAGGTTTGGGAAGCCATAATTTGTTTTATTCAACTAAATTACTCTTTCTGTGGCTTTAGGAATAAGGTCAGAAGCTCTGGAACAGTGGGGAGGGTAATAACAGTCTGTAAAAAGGGGTTTGGTGCACAGTAAGCTTTTTCTTCTGTTTATGAAGGCTTTTTAATTAATTTAATTAATTAACCTTTGATAATTACTATGTATAATTCAAATTTACAAGGTCGTTCTGGTTCTTTCAAAAATACCTGGAAATTGACAGTTTTTGGTGTGCAGATGGGGTTCTGTGGTAGCTGCAGAAGTTACTGAGGCTTCAGCTGACTATTTGTTGCTTCAATTTGGTGTCTATAGCATCTTCAGGTGGCAAAGCGTGGTTAATTTGGTCGCGCAGAGGTTCGGAGTGTCAGAATTGGTTAACAAAGGTTTACAGTGAAAATGAGCGAAAAGAATAAAATGGGGCTTTTTCGGCCTTTTAACCAATAACGGTTACATTTTGGTGCAAGATTTATTGAATGAACAGTGGGCAGTTTTGGTTTAGGCAGGGAGGTGGTTTTTAGCCATATTGCACCGCTTTTGGATGGAGGGCGGTATTTTTTGCGAGCACGCGATATAACCTGGTGCCGCCACGTAGCCAAATGGTGCTCGGCTAAAACCGCAAATCTCGCATGCTCTCGGGTCGTTAACCGTCGGACGATGAATCTGCATGATATTGATGTGCGCCGTTGGATCTAGAGGTGGGAGATCGAAGGGATATTGCGCAATGAAGTTGCATGGAAGAAGTTGGAAAGTGGTTGGCGGGGGCCCAAGGTTTAATTACAATTCATTGTAATTAATTAACAGATAATAATGAGATTTTAATATAAGCAACGGGTTAATAAAAGGTGGGAATCATGGGTTATATGGCGGAGTTTTTTAACTATACATCAAGGCTTGGTGGGTTAAAAAGGGTGTTGGGAAATTATAACGTGGGGAATTCTAAAGCGAGACTTTAGGAAATAACTTAGGATAAAGGGTTTTAGTGGGTTTTTAAGGGGAAAAGGGGAAATTAATAAGGAGGGAATGTATTATTTATGATGGAAATGTGTTTCACACTAAGGAAAGGGGTTTTGGGAAGGGAGGATGATTTTTGAGGGTTAATATCTAGGGAAATGTGTGAAACAAAGGGATAAAAGGTCAAAATGAAGGGAAAGGATTTTTACAAGTAATGAAGGAGTATTGAGGGGAAATTAATAAAGTAAGTATGTGGGGGCTAGTGAAATGAGGGGAAATTAATAAATAAACTTTACTGAATATTCTTTCTCTTTCACAATTCCTCCTGTACATGAAACATAGGGTTAAGCATGATGAATGTGCTTTTTGACTTAGCAACCTTGTGCACTTACAAAACTTCTTCTACTTACCGTTGATTTACCCTAGCATTTTCTCTTCATTCATTGGGTGCATTTGAGCTTGCTGACCCTTTATTTCTTTTTCTTTTGATAAGCAAACTATCTAATTCTAACCTTATAACTTACAATGGCTCAGATTACACTATTGAGCTCATTTTTATTCTCTACCTAACTACTGATCTGCCAAGATTAAACAGTTTGGCTAGATCTTTATTCTCTTTCTATCAACATGAAATTTAAAGCTAGAATGAATCAAGATTAAACTATTTGACCATCATGGATTGTAGCATTTTTGACAAGTTGCACACAATGTTATTTTGCAAAGTAAAGTAGAATGAGTGGCATTTGAATTTGCACACTTTCATGATCTATTTTTATCTCTTTTTTGGGGTTCATATTTTTTACTTTTTTGATCTTTTTCTTTCTTTTTGTCCTTTGATTATTCTTTTAGGACACACCCTCTTTACATTTTTTAATTTTAATATGGGAAAACATTTTGCAGAAAGAAAAAGTATGTACAGTATGACCAAACCATCCATAGCCAGTTCAAAAATATGAATCTTATTATTATAGGACCCTAACAACCCCTATGGAAGTCAGCTGATACCGAATCTCCTTCAATCGACCGAGGAAAGGGACGATCTGTTCTCCCGTCTGTATCTAGTGTGATCGCAACTGGTTTTCTAGTAACATCCTTCTCTGCACAGAAGTATGCTGGTACAATTTCTTTAGGGCCTCCCACATTTCATTTGCCATTTCCTTTTCGGCAATATGTGGTACTACATGGTCCTTGACCCCGTCAAGAATGATGCTCATGGCCCTCACCATTGCCTCCTCGTACTTGTCGTTATCAGTTGGGTCAACTAGGATAGCTATCGTCCTCAAGGCGAAGTGTTTGACATGATTCCTGTCTAGAACGGATGGGATTTCGGCCTTCTAGACTACGAAGTTTGAGGCTCCGTCTAGTCTGTCCTGGTCTCTTACCCCATTCACTGCCATCTCGTTGCTCCTCTACTTTCTTCCTGGAAGTTCTTGGTGTGACTCCCTCTGAGCCTCGTTTCCCTCCTAGAAACCCTTTTGCCAATGTTGAGATGCCCCCACTCCAATCGTAAGTGCAGTTGCACCACTGATCCAGATTTATTGGCTAAAAATCCTTGGTAGCAACTCCCTCCTCCTTGGCCTTGCCCTATTAGGTAATGTGCTGACTACAATACCCCACCAGCTCCACTCTGCAACTTACCCACAGCCTCCTAAACCCCAGCAAACTGAAGGTTAGAGCTCCTAGGCACTATGCGATCCCGACATCGGCAGATCAACTTCCTCAGCCAACTGCGTCTCTTGGCCTTTGCGTGGCTCTGCATGAGCCCGTCTTTGTCTCCCTTAGCCTCTGTGTTGCCTCTTCTTGGCTCGAACTTGATGATGCAGGCACTGCGTCACCCCTAGCTAGCTTCTTCTCTGCTTGGAACAACTTTTGTTACTTGGGACAGTTGTTTTTTGTTGTTGTTGCTCTGCTCGACTGATGTCCTCAGTTCTCTTGTGATATGCAACCTTCCTTTGATACCATGTTGGAATTTCTAAGTCTGACCTGTTAGAAACCCTTCATGTACTTGTTCTATTAATTAACAAGTTATTTACCATGTAAATACTGGAATTAAATACAAGTACATGCTCAACACATTACAGATCATCAACAAAAGGAAACAAAAACAAGCACACAAGTGACACCGTTGTTTTTGGATTTATGTCCCTAGAAAAACCCAATGCGGGAAAACCTGTGCAACTATCTGAGGGTCTGATTTATGAAGCAGTTTCAGAATACAATCTGGGTATCAAATCCGCTCACCCAACAGAGAAAAATCTCGGCAGTGGTACCTCTCTACTCGGAAGCAGATATTCTGGCTAAAACTCTGAATAAACGCTCCAGCAGATCCACAGCTCCAATCTACGCCACGAAACCCCAGCGTCAGCCTCTCTCTGGCCTAGCATTAGCCCAACGTCACTCTAGCTTGGCCTACGTTAGCCTCTGCAGGCACTGCGTCAATCCTCAGGCCCTCTGTATCACCCCCGCTGGCCTTCTGAGGCACTGCACGGCTCCTAGCTGGTTATGCATGAACCCTGGCTGGCTCTGCGTGAACCCTTGGCTGCTTCTGCGTCCCTCTCTCCGGCTACTGCGCTGATTCTCTCGATGCTATCTGTGCCTCTCTACTTCTGTATTCACTACCCTTCAGCTACAACTCTGATCACTCTCTCAACTTTCTCAGCAAACCCAACCCCAAAAAGTTGAAATCTTGATCTCTTGGTGTGTTCTCCAAGTGACCCTCAAGCCTCCTCCTATACTTTTCTCATTGAAAAATCAACGACCGAAATTAAGTCTCTAATCAACGGCTAAGATTAGATCTGGCTTGATCTATGACTTTTGGACCATTCTAACACAGGTTTATATTAATTCACATTAATATTTACTTAGGGACTCCATTAAAAATATTAATTATTTTAATATCTTCCAAACTATTTAGAATCTGCCCAAACCCTCTCTAGGTATTGGAGATCTCATGTGCCTTAACCTCTCCACCAATTTTTGTGGCTAGAGCACATTCGATGCTACCCCAAATCAACAATTTGTTGCACTTGTTTTCCCACATTGGGTTTTTCCAGTGTTGATTGTCCAAAAATAATTGTGTCATTGTGATTGTATTTGTGCCAATATTTTTCCCTTCATTTACTTTTTGCAATATTTTAATTGCGAAGGTTGCAGTAGAATATATTTCGATATTTGCTGTAAGAACACTGTGAATAACTTATTTATGAGATAATAAGTAGTAGAAATAATATTAATCATTGCAGTAAGATTTTTATCTAGAAATTTTCACATGGTTTCAGAGTTGAGGTAAAGTAGAAGAAAGAAGTCAGAAGTCCCAATGTTGAAGGAAGAAAGGAATTCGAATTTCCAAGGGGTTTGCGCAGTTCAAGCCAAGAGGATTAGATTTCGTGGTAAAACTCTCTAAGAGAGTAGACAAAGAGGTAAGTCTTCTTGATCAAAATTTGTCAGCGGCAGAAGGAACAACGCAACAGAAGATTCAGTGAGAGCGGTTGTCTCAGGTGGGACACAGTTTTTCCTGCAACAATTGTTGGGGCAGGATAGCATCAGAAATTGGCACAAGATGGATACGTCTCAGAGTTGTCTATCAGATTAGAAGAAGAAATCGTGTGCCTAGCAAATTCAATGTCAACAAATGTTTGGTGCATTGATAGCAGGACTTCAGCTCATATGACGAGAGTACGAGAACATTTCTCGAGCTATCAAGAAGAACAAATGGACTTCCAAATTACTATGAGAAAAAAAACGAAATGTACTCAAGTAGGGAGAGGCACCATAGGATTTCAGACGGACGCAAGGACTCACATCCTAGCCACTAATGTTCTACATGTGCCAGGATTAGGAATCAACTTGATTTCAGTGTCCCAGACTCCAGTTACAGGACATGGGATACGATGTATACTTCATGGGAAAGAAAGTAGACTTCAAGCATCCAAGCTGGAAGAAGAAAAGGAAAATTGGGATTCGAAGAAACAAATTGTATAGGTTGCAGCTTGAGTCACCAATGGCACTAATAGGGAACAATTGTAATGGTGAGAAGGAACAAAATGAATTACAATTTACAACACAGGCGAATGGGACACTTGTTAGTTTTTGGTAGCATCGGAAGTGTGTTAGCCTTGAAAATTGGTGGAGAGGCTAAGACACATGAGTTCTAAAGAACCCAAAAACTGTTTGGTGAAATTCCTCCCGGATTGTATTTTATTAAGATAATTAATATTTTTAATGGAGTTCCTAAATCTAAACTTAGGGAAATTAAAATATTAATGGATATTAATCAAAATATGGGTGAGAATGATCTAGAAGGCGGATCAAATCATATTTTAATCTTAGCCGTTGATTAGAGACTTATCTTAACCGTTGAAGACTCAACAGGAAAAGTATAAGATGGAGGCTTGGGGTTCATTTGGAAACATACACGGAGAGAACAAATTGATCTGGAATTCGATTTTTGGGGCTAGGAAGCTGAGAAATTCAAACTAGGTGATCATTCTGCAGTAGAGGGGCAGAGAGAATCCGAGAGGACTTTCCAAAGAATACTGACAAAGAGGCGGAGAGGACTTGTGGAGGCAATGCAGTAGCCGGGAGAGCTAACACTAGGCCAGCCTGGGCCCACGCAGCCTTGATGTAGAGCCAGAAGGGCCAGCGCAGAGGAGAAAAGATGCCTGTCACGCAGAAGCTGAAACTGTCGGGAACTGTCGGAATAGCGGGGATCGATGACGCAGAGGGCAAAAGAGCTGACGCAGAGCCTGAAAGGTTGGCGTAGGGCCAGCGCAAAAGTAGTCGAGGTTAGCCAGTCTTTTTGCCGAATCAATTGCCCACGCAGCCTTGACGCAGAGCCAGAAGGGCCAGCGCAGAGGAGAAAAGATGTCTGTCACGCAGAAGCTGAAACTGTCGGAATAGCGGGGATAGCTGACGCAGAGGGAAAAAAAGCTGACACAAAACCTGAAAGGTTGGCGTAGGGCCAGCGCAGAAGTAGTCGGGGTTAGCCAGTCTTGTTGCCAAATCAACCAGAATTTTACTGGGTGAAGTGAGGTAAAACTCACACAATTTTTCCACTAGTATTTTCTCTGTAAAGAATTGCTAGATGAGCATCCTAGATTTGTATTCAGATATTTCTCCTCCATAATAATAAACCCTCAGACTGCTGCATCGATTTTCCCGCATTTTGTTTTTCCGGGTACTATTGTGTCCAAAAATAAGTGTCCTATGTATCTTGTTCTTTTCTCTATTTTTTGTTTCATGAAATCAAACATTTAACTAGTGTAGGCTGCAAAAGTAATTTTCTTCAGTATTCAGAAAAGTAACTTGATAATGTATGTTAAAAAATCAAGTAGGTGAAGTAGATTCAGATTTGCTGTAGTAGGGGTTCCGTGAGGATTAGGAATTTTCACAAAACTTACACCATGGAGCCTTGAGGATGCTCAGAGAGATTGTTACAAGAGTACCAGCCCTTAGTAGTGAGCATGATGACCTATGCCCAGAAGTAACAATAGAGTAGAATGTGTATTAGGATTGGTACACTCAGATATATGCAGTCCAATGTCCACAAGAGCTCTTAGTGGTGGTGAATACTTCATCACTTTTATTCATAATCACTCTAGAAAAATATGGATCTATTTCTTAAAGACCAAGGACGAGGTCTTTGATCGGTTTAGAGAGTTTAAGGCTCTCGTTGAAAATATGACAGGGAAAAAGATAAAGGTATTGCGTTTAGATAATGGTGTAGAATATACGAACAGAGGCTTCACAGATTTCTACGCAAAGGAGGGCATCAAAAGAAAGTGGACAACTCCATATAATCTGGAATAGAATGGAGTAGCAAAATGGAAAAATGGAACTATTGTTGGGACAACCAAAGCTATGTTGCATGATCAGGATCTACCTAAGTATTTATGGGTAGAAGCTTGCAAAACAACGATGTATATCCAGAATAGAACTCCTCATAGAGCATTGGGGAAGAAAACTTCTGAAGGGGTCTTCACAGGGAAGAAGTCAGAAGTCAGTCATCTCAGGGTATTCGAAAGCCTGACATGCTGTCACATTCCAGACGAGAAGCGCAGTAAACTGGATCAGACTGCAGAAAAGGGCGAGACCTCAAAAGCATATAGGATCCACATTGTAGAATTGAGACTTCTGTGATTTGTCATAGTTATAAAGAGAGCTTCTGCGTAAATCACATAAGAAAGATTTCTGCCAACGCGTTTCGAACCAACCAATGTGGTTCATCGTCAGGACAAGTTGAAAATTGTAGTGAGACGAGATGCAAAGTTCATGGGGGATAGAGCTTTCAGGGAATCTCGTGAGATGCCAATAGAGGATTAGTCAGGAGATGTTCCACTAGTCTAGGAGTAGTAGGGGCAGCAAGGAGGACAGACACCTAGATAGAGTACAGTGACCAGTACTAGTATCTCCTCAGAAGGGGGAAATCCAAATAGTTCTCTGCAGATGGAACAACAAGATCAAGAGGAGGAGTTGGTTGAGCCTCCCACCACTAGTGGTAGAACCAACAGAGAAGTACGACAGACACTGAGGGACACAGAGGAGTTTGTTGGAGCTCCTAGAATCGAGAAAAGGCAGCGTAGACAACCTGATAGATACCAGGCATTGGTAGCTCAGATTGAAGAACCTTCTAGCTTTAAGGAAGTTGTTCAACACCAAGTATGGGTGGATGCCATGGTAGAAGAGTACAACTCTATCATGACGAATGATATCTTGGAACTAGTAACTAGACCAAAAGAGAGATCAGTTGTAGGATCAAGATGGATCTACAAGATCAAGTGTGTTGCAGATGGCAGTATAGAGAAGTACAAGTTGCTAGGTTTGTGGCAAAGGGGTACGCTCAGAAAGAAAGAATAGACTATGAAGAGACCTTCGCCCTAGTTGCCCGTTACACCTCTATCAAATTTGTTATATCCCTAGCAACTCAAATGGGATGGGAGATTCACCAGATACAACATTCTTGAACGGGGTGATAGAAGAGGTGTATATAGATTCTAGAACAACCCGAAGGCTTCAAAACTCGTGAGAAGAGAACTCATGTTTGCATATTAAAGAAAGCCATGTATGGGCTCAAGCAAGCACCCAAAGCATGGTATGGTCGGATTGATAGTTACGTGCAACAGTTGGGATTTGTCAAAAGTGATGTTGATCCCAATCTCTACTATTTTTTGGTAGAGAATGAGCCACTTATTCTTGTATTATATGGATGATTTGTTTTTAACAAGATCATCCAGGCTCATACAGGATTGTAAGAAGAATCTTGACGCTGAATTCGACATGAAGGATATGGGGTTGATCCATTATTTTTTGGGATTGGAAGTTTGGCAGAAGAATGGGAAGATCTTCCTTGGGCAAGGAAGATATGCTACAGAGATTTTGAAGAGATTCAGAATGCAGGACTATCGACCCATGGCTACTCCCATGATCACCAGCTGGAAGAAAATAAATGCATGAGGAGACAAGGAAGTGGGCCCCACGTTTCACAGACAACTCATTGGTCGCTTATGTATTTGGTCAACACTAGGCCAGACATTTGCTTTGCTGTCAACACTCTTAGTCAATTCATGGTAGAACCAAAAAGGGTGCATTGGCTAGCAGTTAGACGAATTCTTAGATATGTACGTGGTGTAGATTTGGGGTAGCATCAGATGTGCTCTAAACCTCAAATTTGTAGGGAGGCTTGGACACAAGTATTCCAAAGAACCTAGAAGCGTTTTGGGAAATTCCACCCAAAAGTGATTTTATTAAAATAATTAATAATTTTAATGGTGTTCCTAAGTCTAAACTTGGGAATATTTAATATTAATGGGTACTAATCTAATCAGAGGTGAAACTTTTAGAAAAAGCCATGGATCAAGTCAAAATGATCTGAGCCTTTGATTTTGTTTTAATTTAAGTTGTTGGTTGCCCAACAGGAAGATATAAGAAGGGGCTTGAGGGTCATTTGGAAAAGACACCAGACAAACACTTAGTTTCCCAAGAGAAATTGATTTTCTCACTGGTCGAAGTTCGGCAAGAGAAAACCGATTCAGAGGGAGAGTTGCAGGTGGAGGAGAGACAAAGAGGGTTCAACATCAGCCAGGGAGACGAGGATGAAGACACAGAGCAACAGAAGGAACAACATTGGGTAGATTGATGCTGACAGAGGCAGCGCTGGCCTAAGTGACACAAGCATTGTGTAGGCCAATTCAGAGGTCAGAGAAAGTGATGTTGGGAAAGCCAGAGAGACGTTGAGGGTGAAGGAACCTCTCTCGTCGGGTCAGATACTTCTTCAAAAACGTTTGTAAATATTTTTCAGTCCTATATTGCTAGGTGAAATTTTGTACATGTTGATTTTTGCTGAAGAATAATAAAACCCTCATCTGCTGCATCGGTTTTCCCACATTGGGTTTTTCCGGGGACAATTGTCCAAAAATAACTGTGTCGTTGTGTTTGTATATGTTGTTGGAAATATCGAGAGGGGGGTGAATCAATATTTCTTAGCAATTAGCACTTTTTAATTCTTTTCAGAGCATTAGTTAATCTTTAGTTATTATTATTGTTCTTCTTCAGATGATCATAAAAAATAATCAACAGTAGACAACACCATACAACAATGCAAAAGGATAAAACAGAGGACACAAAGATTTTTAGGTGGAAAACACCCTTCAGGTCAAAAACCACCAAACGCTTCTTTAATAATTGTCTTCTCCCTGTTAAAATAAAATTGATTACATCAAGATTTCAGCTAAAACTGAGGGAGGCATCAACCACCTAATTCACAGGCTACAACATGTAGAATGCTACTAGACCCTAATATCTTATTGCAACCAGAAGGACGCCCCAACATCCTGTAGATCAGGCCATAACCTGCGGAGTCCCTCAACACTCTGTTTATCAGCTATTATCGGAAAGTATGCTTCGCTGCCCTGTTATTTTATCAGCCACAACTGAATGGACGCCACAACACCCTGTGCAAGCCACAACTTGCCCTAGCACCACCCTACCACCCTAAAGTGTTCTCAGGCCACAACCTGAAGGTGACTCCAATCACGTGCCTTGCACCACCCCGCCACCCTGAAGAGTCGACAGACCGTGTTTGACAATTTTCAGACCGGACCCCCTTGTGCTTTGAATCAATATAGCAGAGTTTTAAAGAAGATGTTGTATATCAGTCAAATCTTGGTAGCCACTGATCACTGAAAAATCAAATTGATCACTGCACAATGCTGCACATCAAAGTCACTGCTCAACTGCACATAATTGTCACTGCGTAACTGCACATCAGTGTCACTGCAATGCTGCACACATAGATCACTGCACATCTGATCACTACTCAACATCAAGAGCTCAAAACACTGGCTACCACTACACGTCACAAATGAATAAGCATCAAGGCTCAAGTGCAGACAATCATACTTCACGCTGCTTTACTGTTCCAAACTGCTTATAATGTTGCAAACATCTGGCACTGCTATCAAATGATGGCACAAACCAGGGTGCCTCAGGTCATCCTATGACCTGCAACCAATTCTCTCAAGCTTTGCCCTCTGAGAGCTACCAGCATACATGTAAACACTTCTGCTCAACTGATCAAATCCTGCTATCCATCTTTACTTCAATATGCTGTACAACTGAATGATAATGTCTTCAAGACCTGCTGCCCTGCAAGGTTACAATTGTGTCATTGTACACAAATTCCTAGGTCATGCCCAATGTCATCAATGGCATATGTCAATGTTTCTTAATCTATGAGTCAAGTCAATTATTCATGCTAAAGTTAGGTGTCAATTCAAGGTCAATGTCCTTTCTAGGGTCAAAAAAACACTTGTAATACAGCATTGTCATATAGAGTCTTAGTGAAGTATAGTCAGAGATACTTGTCAACTAGATGTAAACTCACTGTTCCAAACCATGTGTCATAGTTAAGTCTTATTAAAATGAATTAATGTATCAACTCAAAGTCATGTTTAGGTATTATTATCATGTTGCACTAAAGTCAAAGTCAGAGTTCATAGAATGTTCACTATGTCAATCCTGTCTCACTTCATAATGAAGGTATCGTTATTAAGTCAAAGTTGATGTATTATTCTTGCTGTGGATTATCTTCTCACTGTATAAGAAATTACAGTCTCATTACTGCCATCAAAAGGAACAGAGAATACAAACAGTCACACAAACTTGTTCACAACTACTTGCTGTCCATTACATGTAGTCATATTACTTGTCATGTTAAGGTATCAAGCAATTTTCATGTTGCTAGTCAAGTTCATTAGGGACTTAGCTGTTGCATTCAATATACTTAGTTCATGCATGCTGACAAACTGTCATGGATCAGATACATAACTATTGTCACATCCTCAGTGATTAAGGTAACAAGAGCAATGTTTTTCTCAAAAGATTGCTAAGTCATGTTAAGTGATAGATTCTCAAGAAAAACACAAGTCTGCCCAGTCACCAATCATTACATGAATGTTACGTCATTATGAGATCTCATTGTTTAGAAATTCACAAGAAATATTACGCTAAAGACCATCGCTATAATATACATAATATAGGTCTTTGTCATATCAATGGTCATTGTGTTAACACACTTGTTATGTCTAGGTCTGGGTGTCTTAATGGTGAATGTCAAGTTAAGGTCAAATTGTCAACTGTTATGGTCGTTGTCTAAGTCAATAATCTAGATCACTTGCAGTCTTGTTAATTTTGTAGTAGTCAAAGTCAGAAACATGCTCACCAAGGTGCTGTTTGAGGTTACAATATTTCAGAGCTATGAAGCCCTAGGCGACAACCCTGTGCCCTACAGAGCTGGTTTTAACAATTTCCATACAGATTTCAACAGGGAAAAATTTCGCTGTTTTGGAGTATTCTTAGAGCTCGATTAGCCCGTAAGAGAGAGCACGAAGTGCCTACTTGAATATGCAAAAGAAATTCCCAATGAACTACCAAACACCAACAAAAATATAAACGCTTCTAGAATATCGTCCTCCCTTTAGATCCACAGGTCCAAGTTATTTCAGAGCTATTTCAGAGATACGTCATGTATAGTTAAAGTGCATGATCATAAGGTTTCCGCTTACAATTTTTTTTTCCCAGCGAATCATAATCCAAGGTAAAATCAAAGACAAATAAACAAATAAAACTTACCTTCAATTTAGGCTGTTATGTTCAGATATTGAGAGCCCTAGATGGTGTCCTGTTCATAAAATATCTTCCTGTCTTTACGGGAATATATTTCAGAGCTAGTCAGAAGAAAATTCGTTGAGATATGATATGTCTTGAGAGTGAATAGGTCTCCCTTTTATAGATTTATCGTTAGTTTAGGAGGGGCTTCTAAGGGACTGTTGGAGAACTTAGGAAGGGGTTTTAAGGTAGACGTTACAGGGCTTTAATTCTTAAAAAAATGATTTTGAAAGCCTTGTAATTTAATGCTGCCATTAAGATGATTAGATCAGACTTGAAAATCAAGGAAGGGACACTCCTTGGGAGTGAAGGTAGTTTGAAGTTATTCTTTAAGTTGGATGTTTAATAAATTTAATTTAATTTAGTAATTCTTAATAACGTGTTTATTAAACTCCAAGTAATTGTACACTAATCCTCTTTGGTGTGTTTTGTAGATGACACATGAGTATATTAAGTCAATGATTGATTTAATGTCTTTGGTTTTGAAGTTATGTAACTTATATGGGTGAGATTACAGTGATAAACAATGTCATATGTTGACAATTGTAGGAGGAGGTGTCATGTCACTACCCCAAAGGGATTTTAGCCCAAAAACTGTGTTCACTAACTTCAATTGTGAATATCTCTCAAACTAGGAGGACTCTCTAACTTCAATTGTGAATATTTCTCAAACCAGGAGGCCTCTCAGGGCATACCACATACCAACAAAAACATCTTTTTGAAGAGAATCTAATGATATAGATCTTCGACCCAAACTCATTGATTTGACCTACCAAAAACCCTCAACAAAGTCAAGGCACATCCTTAGCACAAACCCTAGGACTTGGGTTTTTAACCATCCAACAATATAGCTGCCATTTTGATGTAATCCAACAATTACTAAAAAGCGTTCAATAACCAGTTGACATCAATGACTGGTGTTTTTGGTCAAAGTCAAACTGTCAACTCCATGGGTTGACATCAATGACAGCGCCATCCAACATATGTGCTGGCATTTTCCTTACATTTAATTTCTGCAATGTTTTAATTGTGAAGGTTGTAGTAGAATATGTTTCGATATTTGTCGTAAGAATACAGTAAACTTATCTCTAGAATAATAAGTAGAAGAAGTCATATCAATCACTGCAATGGAATTTCCTTTTTAGACATTTTCACATGGTATCAGAGCTACAGAGAAGCAAAAAAGAAAAGTCGGAAGATCCAAAGCTGAGAAAAGAAGGGAATTCGAAATTCCTTCAAGGGTAGAAATTTGAATCTCCCAGAGGATTGAGCAGTTCAAACCAAAGAGATTGGATTTCATGGGAAAACTCTCTCTGAGTGAGCCGACAGAGAGGTAAGTCTTTTCTAGTCGAAATTCATTAGTGGTAGAAGGAACAACACAGCAAAATATTCAGCAAGGAGGATTAACTGAAGTGGGACACAGTTTTTTCCTACAGCAGTTGCTGAGATATGTTAGCGTCAGAAATTGGCACACTATGGATACTCAAAATATTCAAGATTAGATGTAGAATTCACATGCTTAGCTAATTCTGCATCAACAGATGTATCGTACATTGATAACGGGGCTTCAGCTCATATGACTGGAGTACAAGAAGATTTCTCAAGCTATCAAGAAGAATAGATGGACTTCCAAATAACTATGGGAAACAGAACGAAATGTACTCCAGTAGGGAGAGACATCATAGCTTTTCAGATGGAAGCAGGAATCGACATCCGAGCCACTAATGTTCTGTATGTGCCAAGACTAAGATGAATCTAATTTCAGTGTCCCAGTTACTGTTGATTTGAGGTAGCATCGGATGTGCTCTAGCCACGAAATTTGGTGGAGAGGTTGGGGCACATGAGATCTCCAATACCCAGAAAAGGTTTGGGTAGATTCTAAACAGATTGGGAGATATTAAAATAATTAATATTTTTAATGGAGTCCCTAAGTCTAAACTTAGGGAAAATAAAAATATTAATGTGTATTAATATGAATCTGTGTTAGAGTGGTCCAAAAGGCATGGATCAAGCCAGATCTAATCTTAGCCGTTGATTATAGACTTAATCTCGACCATTGAGATGTCAACAGGAAAAGTATAAGAGGAGGCTTGAGGGTCACTTGGAGATTACACCAGATGATCAATGATTCTATTCTCTAGAGTGGGGTTTGCTAAGAGAGATAGAATCAGTGACCAAGAGAGCAGCTGAGGGGCATTGAGTACAGAGGAACAGAGAAGGCAGAGATTGTGTCGGGAGAGCAGCGTAGCAGCGAAGGAGGGTGACGCAAAGCCAGCAAGGGCTCACGCAGAGGCAGCCAAGTGCTACGTAGAGCACCAGAAGGGCTAGCGTAGTTGACACAAAGGCCTCCTGGGGCTGACGTAGGCCAAGATAGGCTGACGCAGGGGCAACGTGAGACAGAGAGACGCAGTCCAGATTGGGCAGACGCTGGGGTTGCAGGAGCAATTTTGTGTTGAGGAGCTGCCGGAAGGGTTTTTCGAGGTTTCGGCCAGGAGATTTCTCTCAAACTGTGAGGTATAGCTGCTAAGGAAATTCTCTATTAGGTAAGCCAAGTACAGCACCCAAATTGTACTCTGATATTGCTTAATAAGGAAACCCTCAGATAGCTGCACCGATTTTCCCGCATTGGGTTTTTTCGGGGACATTGGTACAAAAATAATGGTGTCATGTGGTGTGTTTGTTCTTGTTTCTTTTAATTGTTGATTTGTAATATGTTGAGCACGCACTAGTGTTTAGTTTCAGTATTTACTTTGTAAATAACTTGTTAAAGAAAAATTGTTAAAATTGGCAACTAACGCCAAACTTCATGTGGGTCATCTTATTCATGGATGATGGTATTTTTATTAGATTCCTCTCGTCAAGAGGTGTAGGATTGATCTAATGATCATCCAATTCCGATAAGTATTTATGGAGATTTGAATTTCTTTTGATTATGGACTAATTGTCAAAGTTGGCCAGCAACTTATGTTGGCTTAGAAGCCCAACAGTTGCATCTATTCAACCCCAATGTTTTGCATATAAATACAAGGAGGATTCTCCTCATTTGCACACTTCACTCTCATCACATCTCTCTCTCTCCCCTACGCAGAAAAGAGTCTCTTCTCTCTCCTACGCAGAAAAGACTCTTCTCTCACACGTGTGGAAGGAAGGACACAAATTTTAGGGTTGCAACTGCAGATCGGAAGTTTGACCAACGTTGATAGTCATTCTCTCTTTGTGGACTATGTAGTAAGTGAACGTGACTCTCTTTGGAAGGACGCATTTTTTGGTGAAGGGATCAAGGTGATCCGACGGTCGGTTTGCAAGATATTCACTGCCCTAATTTAGGGTTGATCTAGGGTTTGCTACTACTAATGTAAATCAGATTTTTGTACTATTTCTCTCTGCTGAATTATTGAAGATAAAAGAAGATTTGATCAAAGGGTTTCCCCATATTGGGGTTTGTCCCTAGCTAGCCGCCACATCTTGTGTCTCTTGTCTTGGCGTGTTTTTTGTTCATCGTTTAATGTTCTATTTGCACTTTACTTAATGTACATGTGATTGCTAATCTGTGGATAATAATAAGAAAAATAAGTAAATTTCTCCAAGCATAGAACATACCATAAATTAACATGGTATCAAAGCAGAGGTGAAGACAAAGTCCGAGCAAGAGCAAGAGCAATCACCAAAGAGAAGATTGGCAAGGCTATCCTAAAAGAACTATGGGGTCCTAAACACTCTTCCCTGCCGAAGACAAGCTCCGTGAAAAGTATGACTATCACGGATGGAAGATGTCTCTCTATCTGACTTTAGAAGATCAGGGAGTGTTGGACCATGTGAGAGGCAATATTGTTGAGCCTCCATCAAATGCACCCGCTACTACCAGGAACAAATGGAAATCTGAAGAAGTCAAAGCAAAGAAGATCATCTGGGACTCTATCGACAAGCGCTTGGTGGCCTATGTTTCTGAGCTGAACACATCCAAGGAAATCTACGATAGACTAGTAAGTTTATTTAAAGTTAATGATGCAAATCAAGTTCTGTTTCTTAGAAATAAGCTGAAGGAAATTAAGAAGGGCAAAGATGAAAATATGCAAGCATATTTCTTAAGAATCACCGAGATCAAGAATGATCTCCTATCTGTTGGACAAATAATTCCTAACAGGGAAATAGCACTCACAACTCTTGGAGGACTACCATTTGAACAGTATATATTCAAGACTACTCTCCTCAACAATAATGTAATTCCTGGATTTGAGGAATTAATGGCAAGATGCATTCAAGAAGAAGCAAGGATGGAAGAACAGCAAATGCCCGCACTTAAAGGTCATCCCACTGCGTTTTCTTCTCATGCTAAAAAAAGAAACCATTCCAAAAGGAAGACTGGACCGAAGGGTGGAAAAGGACAATGTTATCATTGCAATAAACCAAGTCATTATGCAAGGGAGTGTCCTGATAAAAGGAACTCACACTGGGATGATAATCAAAATCCCTCTCAAGGCAATCAAAGAAATGACAGGTCAAATGGCCAAAGTAAAAGGAGTGCTGGAAATCAAGGAAGAGGACAACCATTCAAGAAGGCAAGAAATTCTGTAACAACCCTTAATAAAATTCTGAACCTTATAATATATTATATATTATGTTAATTTATAAAATATATATTAAACTTTATAATATGAATTTAAAAACTTTATAACATATAATATGAGTTTAAAAACTTTTATAATATAAAATATGAATTTAAAAACTTTATAACATATAAAAAAAGAAGGGTTATAAAATATATCACGTAAAAACTGGTAAAATATATATAAGGTGAATGTTATAAAGTATATTCATTAAACCGTATGAAATTTATAATATAAACTTATAAAAGGGTACCAGCGATCTTTTAAAAAACAGAGCTATCCAAACCAACTGAGAAGTTATTGCAGAACGCAGATAGAGTCGGAAAATATCTGCAGAGCCTTCAATGCGTGGAAGGCGGTGGCTGCAAGTGGGAGGGTGGCCACCGCCAGGCCGGTAGATAAATAGCAGGGGTTTGAATCGAGAAGGGCGAGGCAAAAGAAGTGAGGAGCTGAAAGAACCTGGAGCATAGATTTCACCGGGAGTTAATTGTCCATTGGAAGAGCTTTAGTCTGGTTGAGGTTCTGGGCACGGAGGGACAGAGAACTTCTGTTGTGAAGTTTTCTGGATTGAGCAGCTAGGTTGCTCAATCTGGTTGGGTGTTATTGGTCTTCCGGAGACTAGATCAAATCAGCATCCGCAGCACCAGCCGAATCAGCCGCAGTTGAGGTAAGTACCAAGTTAATTTCTTCAAGCTTTCTGTATTTCCGATTCTAGTTAATGTTTAAATTTCGGTCATTACACATGGTATCGGAGCGGCGTTCAAACCCTTTGGGACTTCTCAGGCCTGCACAGCTAGAAATTGGTATAAACATACCTGTCTGCGCTTAAAATTTAACGTTTTTCTCGCTTGAAATTTAACGCTTAAAATTCCTAGAGTTCATGCATCCCTTACCGCGTAGGTCTCATGGCTGATTTGAGTAATCCTAAGGTCCAGAGCTCGAGCCCCTTTTTACTTTAAATTTTGCGTTGTATCTGAGTTTTTCCATAAATTTGAATTTTATTTATTTGTTGATCTGTTTTATCGTATCTGAGGTTTATTACAGTCCGTGAAGAGACGTCACTTAGGTCGCGTGTTCGATTCACACCGGTTCAAATCGCTATTTCATTCTTGAAATCCAACTGTTTCCTTGACGCAATTTCAATGGACTCGCCAAGCGAATGGAGGTCTTCCATGCGATAAATTTCTATCCATAAAACAAGAATTGCCCCAGAATTATCTGCAGGTTTCTAGAAACCCGCACTTTGTTTGCCGTCCACGGAAGTTGCCACGCGACAATCCTGTTCCTCCAGGAACTTTCAAGAATGAAGGTTTTCAAACCTTCTAATGCGGGTCCATACGGGATTGTTCTAGCGACTTTCTTTTGAAACGTTTACGGACTCGTATGTTACTGTAGGTTCCTTCTAACTTTGAAAGGTTATTAATAAATACCTGGCGATATAGCATTCAATGAACTATCGATCACTCGAAACAATGTGATTTTTAAAATAGGAAATCCCACTATCACATTCATCACACACTCCCTAGCTTCACTAAACTTCGACAACGAAGGTCATCTCTATTTTGGAGAAATATGGATTTAAATCTATCTCAAGCATATGTGGAAACGAATTAAGGTGATTTTGTTGAAAATGTTCTTTTTGTTGATTTTGTTGATGTTGATTTTGTTGATTTTGTGAATTTGTTTATAAAAATATATTTTAGAAATTACGATTCGATTATGGTCTTCGAAAATTAAATAGACGCTTTGAATTATTACCTTGCGTTATACGAATTACTAGGGACAGCAGTGCCTTGAGGATAAAATTCACAATTACCAAACCAATAAACCTTTTTCTTGAAAAGAACTTCCTTATAGAATGGAAATTCTGTTTTCATGTTGAAACTTTGCAGTTTGATGTAGACTATTCAGTGAATTAAGGAAATTTATAAAATATTCCCTGTCAAGCTTGCTGTCAATATCCTTATTTAGCTTACTTTCACTCCTTCTCTAGCAGATACCTCCTTTGTGTAGCCAATACCTGTATTTTTGCATCATGAGTTGCAACCAGAATTTCACTCCGACCATCACCATTGAGATCTGCTATTAGTGGAGGAGGAAGCCGCTCAGCTTCATGCTTGAATGGATAATCATCAGCCAGATGAAGCCATGCTTCTCTGAAAGTAAAATCTCCTTCATGCTGTGAGAGCAACAGATAAACAATGTTATCATTCTGCATGGAATATATTTGGCTGTAGTATTGTTGTCACATGAGCAAGGTTGCTCTTTCCAGTTTTTATACAGACCTGCATTCTGTGAATAGAGGTTTGGGATATTATACTAATACAAAGAGACAAAAAAGCAACTTACACAATTTATTAAGTGTTCTTTCCAAACTAAAACACTGCCAAATGACATCAGAAATGTAACTACACTCTTCAGGACAATATATACACGGTTATCTGTAATCAAGTCGATCCTTAGCACAAATTCAGCAGTTGTATAAACCATTAGTTGCAATTTAAAGGCACTGGCAGTTATTTATGTTTACTTCTTGCCAAAACAAATTGAAAAGATTAGTTCTCTGTAGCGAAAACTGTGTAAATTTAGTCCATTAAAGAAGTATTTCCAGTAATACAAAATCCCCTCATATTTACAAACTTCGGTTTCAAATATGGACTGAGGCGAAAATTAAAATCACGGTATTGACTTCCTCTGCTGCATTCTGATAAACAAAGTGGTTCAAATACCTCACGCACCACCTTTCCAAAGTTTCAGAGACGTCAGATGGTCTCTTCTCTACTGACAGTGTGGGTGTAGACATAGGTTTTACTATGATATTAATGTAGAAAAGAACAAACTTTAATGCTATGGCTCAAAAGTATAAACTTGCAAACCATCTGAGTAGTGTGACATGCACCTCCTTTAAGTGATATGAAACATAGTTAGGGTTTACAATCACAAATCCTAAATCAATTTTCTCTATGTCAAGTAAGACACTTTATCCAAGACACTCTAATTTTGGTCTAGATTGTTGCACCTACCTTGCATATGAGAATACATAGGTTAGGGTGCTCTCATGGTGATAACTATTGCCCTCTAGAATATGAAACATAGCTAAGATTTACAATTACAACCGCTAAATCGATAATTGAATCTGCCAACAAGAAAAGACAACAAAAATGGAAGTTGTATATTGATATGCATCAGACACCCTGCAGAACCTTGTTTATATTTTGAGCCGATCTCTTATTTAAAAATATTTAGGATTGTTTCCAGAGCTTGTTTGCCTTGTGTGCATCAACATTTTCACATGTTTCGTTTATTCTTTAGAAGTCCGACCATGGAAGATGCTAAGGTACTAAGACTACAGTGAAAAATGATTACTTGTGTCTGTTTTATCAAGAATTGGTGCTTACTTTAAACTATAATATGAGATACATCATTACGTCAACAAGGCTAAATACACAATCAGTCCCCACATGAGATGAATGTGTTATTATTTATGTAATCTGGGCCATTTTCCAACCACACTGTAAGGCTTCTCTGCCTTTCTCACATAATATAAGATTTTCCGTATGTTTATCACATAATGTAAAGCAGTCTAGGATTTATGCTGGTAAAGTAAAAGCCATATATTTTACCAAAGCGAAACAAGTCCGGAAACTGAGCAACAAATGCACCTCCATATCAAAATAACTATTAAAATCAGTGTTGCACTTATCCCCGATATATTCAAATGATTGCTATAATGTCACCAAACGGAACCCAACCTCGGGAATATATATCGTGATAATCTTCTTTTATGGATTTAGCCATATCCAGGTAATATATTCGGGATATAGTTATATGACCCCTTAAAAGTAATAGTCAGATTGGGGTATGACAGATATGTTACCGATGTACGTTATAAACGAGACATCTAACATTTTCATTTTGTACATGTTATTAGGTAAATAAAACTTTAGGTGTCTTACCGTAGGAGCTAAATAAACATACTCTTCTTCATTATTCATTTTAGGATAGAATACCCTGCATAGGACAAGGAGGTCGCGAGACCATCCTCCTTGACCTCGGTACCAGTAAGATCTGCCTAGCGGGTAAAAATAGCAAAACTATACCCGTTTCTAAATGTATTATCGCAAAAGAAAGTTACGTATTAAAATTCGGTCGTCTACCTCATAACTTTGATAAAATATTATTGTGTGTTCAGGAACCATTGCAAATGGTGAAGAGATACGAGCGACGACGACGTGATCAGGCGGCATCACCACCCGTAATGCCGCCGCCGTCATCATCATCAACCCCAGCATCACCACCGAGACCTTCATCAACATCAACCACCCCAGCACCAGAGTTAACTGTAATAATGAACTCCTTGGAAGCCTTATTAGCAACATTAAAAGAAACCACTAAGGCTAAGACCAAGGAGGAATCTCCTCATTTGGCTACCAGTTCAGCGGAACCGAAGAATTTCGAGCCCAGAAGGTCGACAGAGGACATCTCTCGGGAGCTTCAAAAAATCAGACTCCCGGAATTCTCAAGAGGCCGAGCAGGTGAACGCGCTGAAGCGTGGTTGGAGGGAATGAACAAATGTTTTGGGTTAAAAGAATATTCATCTTCGGCAAAGACAAAAATTGCCGTGTTTCAACTCAAGGAAAGTGCCTTGATTTGGTGGGGAAATCTGGAAAAACAGCTGCACCTTACATCAGATAGTGTCCCTTGGGAACTGTTTGAGGAAAG
>APFE031560734.1:6065-20434 GCA_000404065.3 Pinus taeda | reverse complement strand
GAAGTCTTAATTGCCTTGTGTAATGTGCTTATTAGGGTAGCTTATTGCTTTTCACATGATTCTCTTTGACCGATACAAGTTGAAAACCCTTCCCTGGTGTCCTTTTTCATAATAGTGGGGGACAAGTACTGACCGTATAACATTCTTTATCTTCATGGAGAGGCCATTCTTTTCAAAGGAAACATTATAAAATCTGCTTTCAAGTTGATTTAATTTTATATTCCCTATCAGCCCAACTTGAGAAATCTGTACATTTTTTTATAAAATTATTCCCTCCCATCCTTCTTGCATTAGTCAATGAAAACCATCCCCACATAGGATAAATAATGATAAGTATTGCGAGATAAAGTTATGATTAAAGCAAGGTTGAATAACCATTGATTTGGGATGAAATTTTGAATATATTATTATGATAAATTCCCTTGGCAACCATCAGAGTCAAAGGAGAGCCCACAAGTTATGCCACTATCCATTCTAAACAAAAATATAATAATGATAATCACAATATAATAATGATAATCAAATTTCAGTAAGTAGATTTAATTATTAATATATTGTAAATGTAATCCAAATATTATGCCATTGATTTGGGTGGGTATATTTTTTTTTTACTTGTATGATGTTGACTAACCAGTGGAATGCAGATTAAATTAATGTAAACTGCATCTTATCATAATATCAAAATGCAGCTTTAATCTGTCTCTTTGGGATGGTCTATATATTAATTTTATTTAGTATGAAAAAATAAATCATTAAAATGTCATCATATTTAATTAATATACTATTAATAATAATAAATATTTTTTAGTTAAAAAATTATGAATTAATTAAAAAAAAAAAAAAATTACTTTATTAAATAAATTCTTAACCATTGTATTTAGTGTTTTGTTAATTAAAATTTGCAATAATTATCGTATTTTATGTTTTAATACCATTATTTTGAGGAGGTTTTAATTTATATTTCAAAAATTAATATTTATATTAAAGTGGGTGCAAAATGTATCTAATATTTTAATTTAATTTTAAAAATAATAAGTTTATAATATGTTAAATAGAAATCTATTGATTCAAGTCTAATATTATTTTCAATCAGAATTTTAATATAGAAGATACCTTTCAAGCTAAAATAGGAAAATATATTTCAAGCAGACAGATGTAAGGCAAACAATTGTAAGACATACTCCAAACTTAGCTTATTATTTTCAAATATATTATTTATTATTTTATATTTGTATATTTTAAAAAATATTGTAAACTCTAATTATTATTTCTCATTTCAAATGATATTAGGGAATGGTTATTGATGAATTCTAGCAAACAATATGTTGAATGTGTTTTACAACTAGGATGAGTTTAAGAGAGTCAATTTTAATATAGGATAGAAGAACCATCCGTCCACCTAAATAATCGGTCGTTTGGACGCTCTTTGGGATACTTTCATTCCCCCAAAGGTGGCTCCCATCATCAATCTCTCCTCGTGAGATTTGGATTTGAGACCTAATGGAAACTAAACCCCACATAAACCAATTGATTTACACCTCAAGAATAATGTAGCTTTAAAGTGGCAGTAGGAGCTTGGTGAGGGGTTGATCTATCACCCTAAAGATCAATAGGAATATACCTTTCCCTCGGGTCTAGGAATCGCCACAAACAACCAAGCAAAAGCCTATATGCATCAGCACGGTCTTTTTGGCTACAAAAAGAAACATTCAAGATCTCGTTATCATTGGTAACTTTGCAAGTTTTTTGTGCCACTTCATCAATGGCTCTCTTCCTTTGACATCAAATTCCAAGCTATTGTAAAAATGATCTATCATATACCAAGAAGCTAGCACTCCAAATCATTTATTCATATCTATAGGCACAACAATAAAAAAATGGCCTTCCTCACTAATGAGGGGATCCATCTAGCAAAAACAAACCTTTAGATGAGGTTCTAAAATTAAACCCCAATTCCTTAAACCCACTTACAAAACCATATTTTATAAGTTCCAATATTTAATTGTTCTTTCTTTAAGAAGCTAAAAACTAATATTTTTGGAAAACTATGCCTATTCTACTACCTAATTTTGTATCATGATTTAGATTTTTATTATTTACTAAAATATCAATTAATTTGAACCAACAGAAAATACTTATAAAAACTTTACAGCTATGCAAACACAAATTTTATAAAATATAAATATATTTTCAATTTAAATTAAAAACAATTATATCATTCATCATTTTACGCTTTTACTACACATTATGATCTCTTTAAAAACAATTAAACGCTCCACTTATCATCAATGTGTGAGAAAACTTTGCAGAACATTGAAATTACAGAAATAAATCGCTCTCCCCATAACCAATCACTAGATTACTGTGCTTCACATCTCGTACTGAATCGTAATAACGATTACACTACATGCGATCTTAAAACACACTGATCAATCCCACAACTCGCAATGGGGATGTGATCTTAAAACACATTTAACAAGTGCGCAAGTTTTCTTTCCTATTATAAGGAAATAATATTACAATGATAACCTTGAAGCAAGGGTGATCCTGCTGCAATTACTGCTGATGCCTTCCGGTTGTCAAGAGATAATATACCAGTGATAACCCTTGAAGCAATGGTGATCATCTCATAGAGATAGATATAGATAAAGCAACCATGATCATATTTCTTATTCATTACATCTATATAAATAGTTAGATTTATTCTTTTATATACGGGGATAATTTGGAAGCAACATTTTTCTATATATATCTTCAAGTTCGCACAACTCATTGATGATAGGTCTTGTTAGTGATGCTACCCAAGATCAAATTTCATGGGGTGGTTGTGTCCTGTGTTAGGGGAGGACACATGTTAAAAAATCCAGTCAACTAGGGGCTGGTGTGGCCTAGGCTGGGTGTGATCCACAGGTGACTTTGACAGTTTAGATGCACCTGAGCCGCAGCTCTTCAAATCACAAGTCAAGCATGGAGGATCACAGAGAACTTGACAAACATATATATATACGCTTTACATATATAAATAGATATAAAAAAAATCCAAGCAACAAGATAGATGCTTCATTCCAGCCAAAGGGAAAATGAGTACTTGTTTAATAAATAATAATAACTCATCTCAATTCACTGGCCATAAGATCACTTATACACTACTCAGTAACTGAATTAACTTTGTTTAGATCTCAGAATTGAAGGAAAAACATGATTATCCTTCTATGTGATCTTCAAACACAATCACAAGTTCTACGAGCTTTCCTACATTTGATCTTAAAACACATTAAGAAGTTGCATAAGTTTCCCTTCATGAGAAAATATTACAATGAAATCATTGGAATAGAGACTATACAATAATTTTACAAGCATATCCTTGAAGCAATAGTGATCATACAATAATTTTACAAGCATATCCTTGAAGCAATAGTGATCATATCAAGAAAACCCAGTAACTCAGCAAAGAGGCCAGCTTACAATAATTCCCAGAGGTAAAACCCCCCCATTGTTTCAAATGACCAATAAGTGGTTTTGAGCTCCTTGAGAATGATTGGACACTCCACGTTGAAATATTTATTAATTATTTGTGCAAGGGTTTATATGAATGATGCATTTATCAGAGAAGTGCTTTTGAGCACCTTGAGAATGATTGGACACTACATGTTGAAATATTTATTAACTATTTGTGTTTAGTGTTTGTATGAATGATGCATTTTTTTTTATATGTGAAGAGTTTAGAATATCAGCTCTGCATTATTATGCATTGTGGCAGTAAGGTCCCACTTTAATAATAAAGCTGTTAAAGTTGGTCAACCCAGATACATGAACAACCTCTGTTTTAGCTGGGGTTTGAACTTGATTCATTAACATAACACCATATTTCAACGACTAAAACACAATCCTAAGAACATGGTGTTGAAATGTAAGTTATACAATTAAAGAAAAACATAAGAGAAAATTCATTTGCAAACAACTTATCAATATCAAAAATACAATCTGTAAAGTATATTATCTTCAATTATATTACAGTACATGGTAAAAGTCACATGACTACTGATGGTCTAGTAATGGTGCAGATAGCCACAAAGGCAATTGATGAAGACCTCGCAAGCTACAAAGGTGGTTAATGTGGACCTCCTAAGCCATAAAGGCATCCAGCAGTTATACAATCAAAGAAACACATAATAGAAAATTCATTTCCAAACAACTTATCAATATCAAAAATGCAATCTGGAAAGTATATTATCTTCAATTATATTACAGTACATGGTAAAAGTCACATGACTACTGATAGTCTAGTAATGGTGCAGACCACCATAGCCACAAAGACAATTGATGAAGACCTCGCAAGCTACAAAGGTGGTTAATGTGGACCTCCTAAGCCATAAAGGCAGCCATCGAAACCACAGATACAATCTACAAGCAGAGACACAAACCAGAGATACAATTTATAAGCAGCAAGCAACAACTTCCAAGTCCCTGAGACAATTTGTAAATGGTCAGTAACCCTCCAAAGCCATATAGACACTTTAAGCTTCCCACCCAAAGAGAGAACGTAGATATGCTTATATATTACCTAAAACATAGAATTACATTTAAGAACTTTATTCAACCAATCCAACATGATAAATGATAGAAACATAAGAAAATTATGCGATGTAAATCCATTCAACCATTAATAAATTGGAGGTAAATTGATGGATCCTCCATCCTTATATTCTTCATTTATATACTCTGTAATCATTTACTTTCTGCTATAATTGTACAGATTGATTCCACGTGAGAAATAAATGTTAATATTTGGACATAAGCACATCTTCTCGTGTCTGAATATATACTGAATACAACAGAATTAAATGCATTCTTATTACATTGACTTGTATTCAATGGGAAGAAAAGACTGATACATATACATTGTATATGTTTTGCCTCATCATATACATAGTATAATAACCATCTTCATTTTTAATTTTCATGAATTGAGTAACCAATGCCTTCCCAATCCAAAATTTTTGCATGGACAGTAAGCTACCAATATCATTCTCACCACTATTAATCAGAGAATCCAAAGCATCATAGCCTGGTATCTGCTGTCAATCAATCTCCTTTTGTTGTGCACATTCCTCTTCTGCCCAACATTCCACCCATAAATAATTCATGGATAGTGGTAGTCAAAGTGTATTTTCTTCTGCATATCTCCTGCATTTTTCAACAAACAAGACAAGTGCTGGGGCATGGATGCAATTATCAGGATTAGCAGATGTCTGTTTCATTTCTCTATTATATTATTTACACATCCACTCAACAAAACAATGAGAAGATAGGAATGCAATGCATTATACAGAAAAATAAATAAGACAAGGAGCTTAGAATAGATGGAGAACCAATCAGGATGATTTTTCTTCATGGATATCCACATCCTCCGGGAGAGTGAATCCATCTAGTTCGGCTTCCCCATCTGTTTGAAGCTCTCTGAACATGGCCAAGACTTGGATCATTGTGGGTCTTCTCCATGGACGGTCATCAAGGCATTCGCAGGCGATTCGAAGATGTTGATACAGATCCATCTCTATGTGTTTGTCTTTTATTAGCACTGGATCAAATATATCTGAGGCTTTCTTTAACTTCACATTTTGTTTCATCCATCCAACTAGATTGTTGTCCCCAAACTCGACAGGGTCTATAGGTCTTCTCCCTGAGAGAAGTTCCAGCAAAATAACCCCGTAGCTGTAAACATCTCCTTTTGTTGTGCAGCGAAAACTCTGATAGTACTCTGGTGGCACATAACCAGGAGTGCCAGCCAGAGTGCTGACACTTAAATGAGTATCCAGTGCATTCATGAGTCTGGCCATTCCAAAATCAGAAACTCTAGCCTCCATATTCTCATCCAGAAGGACATTACTTGACTTCATGTCCCTGTGAATGATATGGGGAATGCAACTGTGGTGAAGAAATGCTAATCCTCTTGCAGATCCAATGGCGATTTTTTTCCTTGTCGCCCAGTCAAGTGCAGTGCTTCCCCTGATTTTTTCATGTAGTACTGTTTCCAGACTACCCCACTTCATGTATTCATAAACAAGTAGCCTTTCTTCACCTATTTTGCAGTAACCAAGGAGAGGAACAAGGTTCCTATGCTTAATTTTCCCTATAGTTTCCATCTCTGCTGTAAATTCTCTGTCTCCTTGACCACTCACATGAATGAGTTTTTTAATCGCTACAACAGATCCATCTTTTAACTGAGCCTTGTATACATCTCCAAATCCTCCTGATCCAATCAAGCTGTCTGCACTGAACCCATTTGTGGCCTCAAGTAGGTGAGCAAATGTAAGCTTTCTCAAGGGCTTTTCAAAAGTTGCAACATTGATGCTTAAGGGCTCAAGAACACCGGACAACTTCCAGCTACCACTTCCTGAGGTGGGTAGACTGTCCATGTATTTATCTCTTTTATCTTCCTGTTTTTTCTGTTTTTTTGTTTTCACAGCAATAAAAATGAGTCCAAAGATGCATGAGAGAGCAAGCACTAGTCCCATAGCCACACTTCCTGCTAATGCCCCATTTCTTCTATTACGGTGACCTGAGGATGGCTGGTCAGATTCTTCTCCATTTGTGGGTTCATTAGAGTTACATGGTGGAAGGGGTAATCCACATAGACCCGAATTATTCTCATATCTGGAAGCAGGGAATGTCATGAGCTGACCGGACAAAGGGATAGGTCCACTTAGATTGTTGTTGGATAGATCTAAATCGCTTAAAAATGATAGCCCTCCCAATGATCCTGGGATAAATCCATGTAGCATATTGTGAGACAAGTCTAAGACACCGACTTGCTTTAAACCTCCCAAGCTGGATGGAATTATCCCACTAAGAAGATTGTGTCCAAAATTGAACACGTTTACATAATACATAGATCCAAAACCTTCTGGAATAGGTCCTGAAAGGGAGTTGTAGGACAAGTCCAAGTAAATGAGTGTACCATTGTCTGTAAACTTGTACACTGTAGTGCCCAGGTAAACTCTGGTGAATTCACATGAATGTAACACAGGTGAAAGCGTGAGTTGCTCAGACCGAATCCCAGCAGATTCCAGGAGCCCGCCAGCACCCCTACAGGACGTTCCACCCTCATTTCTCACAAAAGCAAACGATTTTCCGGCTACATTTCCAGCTAAAACATGACCCGATTTCTGTGACAACTCTGCAGGTATGGAACCGTTCAACATGTTACTATGTAGATCCAACCATATCAAACTGCTGCAGTTGCCCAGCTCTGGAGGAATTGCACCCGAAAGAGAGTTGTTACCCAACTGAAGTATTGCCAGCTTATCCAAATGACCCAGTGAAGATGGTATGGTACCACTCAATCTGTTGCTGGCCAGAGATATCCACAACAAGTTGTGACAATTTCCAAGAGCCGATGGGACTTCTCCTGTCAGAAAGTTGTTGTTCAATATGAGAGTCTGCAAGCTTCCACTGTCGCAAATTTTGTCAGGAATTTGTCCTTCCAGGTTGTTGAGCCATATGACGAGGTCTTGTAAATATGGCAATGAACCCAATATTGCAGGAATGGTCCCATTCAAGTAATTGAAGCTGAAATCTATTCTGCGGAGATTCCGGCAATTGGCGAGCTCAGGTGGCAGTGATCCAGTCAGCAGATTGTTGGGCAGAGACAGCGTTTGCAAGGAAGATGAAGGGTTACAGATACCAGGTGGGATTGTTCCAGAAATGATGTTTGAGCTCAAGTCTAGAACCTCCAACCTTGAGCAGTTGGCCAGGGAAAGTGGTATTGACCCTGTCAGATTGTTGTAGGGCAGCGACAACACCCTCAGTGAATGAAGGTTCCCAAGCAGATCACCCAGAAAATTGCCAGAAAGCTGATTGTTGCTGAGGTTAATAGTGTCCAAAGAGGAACACGAGGCGAAGGAAGGTGGTATGGGTCCTGTAATGTTGTTGTTGGATGAAAGATCAAGCTCCTTCAGTGTTGGACATATGTTTCCCAACTCTGGAGGGATGTATCCATCAAGACTGTTTTTGAAAACTAAAAGCCGTTCTATGCTGCTCAGCCCACCTAGAGCTGCAGGTATGGTACCGAGCAACAAGTTTGCAGACAGATTGAGCAATTTAAGGTCCTTGCAGTTACCTAGAGAAGGAGGGATTTTGCCTGTGAGGGCATTGGAAGAGAGGTCTAGGACTGTCAATTTGGCACATGAATCACCAAGCTGCAGGCCCGAAAGAGGGCCGGAGAGGCTGTTGTTTGAGAGATCCAGGACTTGCAGACTTGAATTAATACTACAATTGCCTGCACTGCAGTCCGTATTGTGGGTGCTTATAATTAGGTCTGCGGGTATTCCATCTCTGAACAAATTTGAAGAGAGATCAAGACTTACCAGTTGAGTGCACTGTCCAAACCCGGAAGGGAGGCTGCCATTGATCTTGTTATATGAAAGGTCCAAGTGCTGCAAATTTTGGCAGTTGGTGAGGATTCCCGATAGTAAACTCTCATCCGGCAGCAGATTGTATGAGATATCCAACACTTGTATCGATGGCACAAAACCAATAGTATCCCTGCCTACCGCCATTACAGCAGTTGTCAGAGAGTTGTGTGAAATATTCAGTGAAACCAGACTTTGACATACACCGAAGAAATCCATGGCGAAATTCCCTGATAGCTTGTTGTCTGATAAATCCAGTGTGCTGACACTGCACACATTTCCCATCTTCTGTTTGGAGCCCAAATCCCCTGTGAAGTTGTTCCCTCTCAACACAAGCCTGTCAAGCTTGTCCAACTCCGATAGCAACCTATCAACCAACAAATTGCCAGAGAGCCCTGCATTTCCCAAATCAACCATTGTTACTCTCCAAAATGTGCAGCTGACTCCATACCAGTCACATGGGTTACCAACTTCCCTACCATTGTTCAATACCCATCCGCTCAAAACTCCCCTTGGATCCTCTGTAACTCCATTCTTGAACTCAATCAAGGCCTCTGCATCCTTCCTCAACAGCAACCCATTGGCACCCATATCAAGTCCTATAACAAAATCAATCCAAACCATTAGAAACATCCAAATCCACCTCCAGAATCCATTCTTCTGAGCTCTCCTGTCCATTGCAGGCCCACAAAGTATCAATGGAAATTGGACTGGATTGATGGGTGTATACACAGTGTGTATCCTCTACCTATCTGTATATTTCACTCGCCTCTTCTGCTTCTTCTGCCCCTTCTGTATACCAATCGGCACCTGCATCCATTTTTGTGTCCCCTCCTTCACAGATTACAAGACTTCGAGGAGGGTGGAGAAATCAACACAGCTAGCCATCCATCATACCCAGCTATCCCAACAAACTCCCATTCTCCTTTTGTTTATTCAGTCTCCTCCCGTCCTCCTTTAGTTTATTCGGTCCCCATTGGGTGGCGTGTGGTATATCCATATTTATATATCCACGTTCCCACTGGGTCCAAAAAATTAGGATGAAGACACATTGCCATATGAGGACAATAACTTACAAGTCCAAACCATAAACCCTAATGTAATGGTTGAATACGCAATGTATATATCACGATATAATATTATGCCTGCTGCTGCACACGAGCTAAACCTGCCATTGCTCCTTGGGCAGCACAGAAGTTATTTACAACTGGCGGAGGATGAAATAAATTTTCCGTCTGTCTGTTCTTCCAGCGAGCATCAATTATCAGGCCAAAAAACATCCAAGTACAGTACAGTGCATCATAACTATTTGTTTTACTAATCACAAAAATGAAAATTTGGCATCATGGGTCTCGTCACCCGAGGAAAATTGATTTTTTTGTTAAATTCTTCTATTATTATGCCAAATTATTTTAGATTCTTACTGAGGCTTTAGTGGTAATATGATGTAATTTTATAAAAGGAAAATTTGCCATTATAGGTATTAACCATGATATGGTTATTTAAATCTTCTTTAATCTTTAAAATTAATAAGATACAATCAAAATTAACTATTATATAATATAAAAAAAAATATTTTTTTAATTTTAAAGATATTATATATTAATATTTATTATAGTAATTTATTCTAAAAATTCAAAATTAAGTTAGATATCTAAATTGGTGTAAGATATTCTTATTGTAAATAAAAATAAGCCTATTTCATGTAACAATTACTCTTAAAATTTGAGGATTGAAATCATTTATTTTTAATTTAGTGTAAGAGACCACCCTTCATACAACAAATTTAAATATCTAAAATTAAGGATGGTGAAATACTTCGGATTGAATTTATAATCTATTAAAAAACATATTCTTAACTATTAATACTTTTAATTTTTATTATTTTAGTTTTATAACTAATTCTTTCGTGAAAGTAGAAAAAAATTATTAAAAAAATAAAATTTAAACCAAATATAATGTATTTATAGAAAATTGTTTATAATGACAAGTATTTTTTTCTTCTTCTTTGCTAATATATTCATGACTCTCAAAATTAATGTGATATTAAAGTGGTCAAAATCACCTTGGATATATGGTCTAACCACAGACAGCTAGATTTTAAGAGTATTTAAATAGTCAAAATCACAGTGTGGTATGGTCTAGCCATATCAATTTGGATTTTAAGAATATTTAAATGATCAAAATCAACCAAATCTTATGGTGTGGTCCTGCTAAGCTGGATTTTAAAAACATTTAAATAATTCAAATTACATATACAACTTAAATTTTAAGTATCTTGTCCCAACTATTAAATATCTTCTCCCAATTACTTACTTAAATTTCAAGTGTCTTTTCTGGAATATCATGAAATTTCAAACTTATAACCATGGTAAAAATAAAACTGTTGCAAAAACAATAATACTTAAAAAAATTACACAACATATATAATAATTATATATATATATATTATATTAATAAAGTAATAAATTATATTTATTTAATAATATAATATTCCTTACTTTTTAAAAAATTTTAAATATTTCTAAATTAACGAATACAAACAAAAATGTCCATTCCAAGTGACTTTCAAGTATTTGATATTTGGTCCTTCAACCAATTTGCAAGTGTCTCGTATTTGATTTAACAACACACTCTCAAAAAGTTTTCAAATAAAAAGGGCTCTTCTTTTAAAGATACTCTTCCAACGACTACGCAATATGGCTTTCCTTTGACTTATTTAGATGTACCGTTTGAAAAATATAACTTATTTTTAAAAAAAGTATATATATAATGCAATATGTTAAATATTTATATTCATATTTAATATGAAATATTTTATTTATTTTTTTTAAAATAAATATTATTTTAATTAATAATAATAAGAATAATAATTAAATTAAGTAAGAACGATACTATTTTTTATATAATATTATTATTAAATATATTTAATTTATTAATTGAAGATAAAAATTTAATGTTTTATTTAATATATGTGTGATATTTAAGGTTTTATAACAAAATTTTTTCAAAATATTTTTATTAAATAGTATTAAGTAGATTTGATCTTAATATGGATCAAGAATCGGGAGGAAAAGATCAAATCCTTTTCACCTATAAAGATGTTAAACTTAATGAATGTTTTGGTGATCTTGTAACAGTATACACCTTCCTCCCACATCTAACCCAAGTAACCGACAATCGGTATAACATGTGAACGAGAAGGTAACGTATGGTTCATTCTCCCTATAGTCAGCCTTAAAGAAAGCTGAACCGATGGAAACATCATACAGACCCCTCAACACATCAAACAATAGACTCCCAAACCCAGCCAACCTTTAGTAACTAAGCTGGGGTCCCATACTGAGCTTTTAGACCAATTAAGCCTTAGATGCTCCCATGATATGGGCATGCATGCATCCAGAAGGCTCTGGACGCTCCCACAGCGTGGTATGCTAGTGTCCAAGGACTTTTCTACTCAGTGTTGTTCCTGTGTCCTTGGGATTTGAGCCACTTTTTTTTCAAGCCCAGAGCTCGTGTCACTGCCCAAAACTAAATGACACCTTCAGAGCAAAAAGATAGCAATTGATTTGATTGGGAAAATTAGTTTTGTTGTGCTAAATTCCTTTTCAGAATATGTTAAAAGTGCTTAAGGATTCATGAGGTTAATTGCAAGTTTTAAAAATGAGTTTTTGAGTGTTTTTATGTAAATTTTATGTGCAAATTAACATAAACAAATCACTGAACAACAACATATAACAGACATGAACATCACCAAAAACAGTATCACAAAAGCACATGATGAAGGAGTTCACCCCGCCTGGGCTACGTCTCCTTGGTCCAGCTTCCAATGACTTGGCCCTCTCTATTATGCTAAAAAATGTGAATAGATCAGTTTACAATGCTTAGATAGCTCTAAAACATGCTCTAATGGCTCCAGAATGCCCAAAAATGTCTGTGTAGCCTCTTTTTGCTCCTGATTTGGTAAACAACTGAAGAAGTTAATGCTTTCTCAATTCTTTTTGTTAATCGCACCACAAATTCCCCAAAATCTGGCATCATACTACAATTTCGCCCCAAATTGTGCTAACGAAGCAACAATTTCGCTAATTTTCGGGCGAAATTGTTAGACATGTTAAATTGCCTCTAAAACCTATAGTCTATAGTCTGAATTTCGTGGCCATATGGGGGCCATGTGCCTGGGGCTAAGGCCAACGGCTCGCCCCCGTCGGTCGGGCCCTTGCACTACTCCGTTGGTGGTCCCATGGTTGGCACGTGCCAAAGGGTTGGCCCCATTATATGCCGCAAACTATAGTAATTAAGAACTATTGGTGGAAAGATTTAGATTGTTGCTTGGTGGTCGCGAGTTTGACCCCGCTGTTATTGTCCAAACCTATGACCATAATTTTGTTGGCCCCCGGGCTGCCATGTGGCAGCCTCTGGTTGGGCCACATGTTAGCCCATGGTTGGCCACCAACCAACCAATAAAAATCTGTCAAATGCACCCAATCCAGCACTACCACTTGGCATCATACGACTCATCGGAGTATGTTGACCAGTCAACCTTTCCACCTTAGCCTACACAGTCAGTGCCACGTCAACAATACGGACTGTTGAGTAGGCTATCACATTTTTGCACAAATTCGCTTGTTTGGGAAAACAAACAAAACATGATTCTGGGAGCATACGGTGTTTGTTTTGCGCTAAACGAGTTGTGTCACATTTAAAGCGACGAGCACTGCGCGGTTGTTCAGTTTCCACACCGATCTGACAGCTTTGAATTTTGAGTTTTTTTTTTTTTTAGCACTTGATCATTCCTCTGCACTAGAAGCCTTTTGGACCCCAAAAGATCACTTTCAATTATCCAACAAGTGAGGGTACAGTTCCCTTACCTTTCCAATCTCGATCCATTTGGCTTTTGAAGGATTTTTTCCTTTGAGCCCCACTCGAAGGTAGTCCACACTCCCTCATTTTGAAGACCTTGTTCTTCTGTCAAGAATCGTATCTTGATGTAGTTCATCAAGGTATTCAGGATAAAATCCTCAATGGAAGGTGTTAACACCCAGGTTGTCCTCTTTGACTCCAGAGAGGATACGGCCGGGGTAACCACTAACCAGTCTTTGGGCTACAGCCTCTAGCCTAGCTGTAGTCAGAGAGGGCTCTCTCTATGAGGTTTGTCACTACTTTTAGTGAGGTTTTTAGGCTAGCTATGAGATGAATTTTTTTGGGTTGTTTCTGTGTTTGGTTGGGAGGATGCTTCTGATTTCTTTAAAGTATATCAGCAGGTGAGATTAATCCATTGGGCAATGGGGTCTAGGACGGTTTTCTCTTGAGATCTTGATTTTGGTGAGGGAAAAGGCTATAGGGCCTGTGTGCATTTCATGAAACAAAAGGTAAATAGTGAGAGTGAGGTGAAAACAACCAGCAAAGAGCAGTTAAGATTTCTTTACTTAAGCTATATATTGTAAAAGAGACTTGTTATCTAGGAGCCATTACTTGAATTCCTAAAACAACGATGCACTGTGATGATATAGTATTAAAGGTAGCAGTGAAGAATTACGCTTTAAATACCTTATCAGAAGAAAACATATAGGATAGCTTAGATTGAGCTCAGGGTAGCCAATGACTAAGTCCTGAGACTAATCTTTTTCCTTACTATCTAGATTTTCAAGTGTATAGAAAACATGAAAGACATAAGGAATAACAGGATACACAGGTGAAATAAAGAGTCATGAGAAAACTTATTGTGCCATGCTATGCACAGGAATCCTGCAACTTTGAGCCACACACCATCAAGATATCAAGAGACAAACATCTTTGAAGAAATCCCGTTGTCTTTTGTATTAACTGTCTGAGAGTTTACAATATCAGAATAACAGAGAAGATATCAAGAGAATTTCTTACATCCGAAGTCCAACCCCTCTAAACAAACGCGAGGGGGAATATATAGAGATTACATACAAAAAATATCTCAGG
>APFE031560730.1:0-25076 GCA_000404065.3 Pinus taeda | reverse complement strand
ATCGCGGGTTTTACCTGCTGATCACCTGTTAGTGCCCGTGGCCTCAACTATCCCCAACCAATTCCTAACTAAAAAACTACCTTGGAGTTGGTATAAAAAGACATCAAGGGGGAGGCCTAAAGGAGGAGAGATCATAGAGCAAAGTTATTATACTGAGTTTTTTCCCCCCTGATCAGGTCTGAAGACCCTTGTGCCTTCTGCACTTCCCCCATCTTGTATAGGAAACCCTTGTTTCCTAGTGTTTGGATGTTCATTCTTTCCCATCACATATTGGAGTGAGTAATGGAAGGTGACCTTCTAGTGGCTTGAGGCGGGATGGATCCAGAAGGAGGCTGAGCTTGGAGCCTGCAGAAGCGGATTTCAGGTGATATTGCTCTTTTTCCATATTATTTTATTTATCTAATAAAGAAACACGTCTTGTTCCCGAAACGCTTCTTTCTTTGTGTTGATGATATTTATATGTGAAGTTCATACTTGAATAGATGTTTATAAGTTTGTAACTAACTCATCTATCATATAACATAAAGATCATTTTTATGTAAAATCTTGTCCATATGCTGTTGTAGTTCGTGGAATTGTGGTTTTTACAGGACAAAGGAGCAGAAGGGACGTGAAGAAGGGTTTGAACCCTTGAGTAACTACCCAAACGTAGGACATCAGGTATGCCCCTCTCACCCTAAAAGTAGTTTTTCATAGCATAAACGGTTGTGTGTGTGTGTTTCTGAACTTAGATAACTTTCAGTCTGCTAAGGTTCTGCCCAAGAACCTTAGGGGATTATATCCCGCAACAACTAGCCTTATGACCACCACCACCACCCTTTTCCTTAGACTAGGCACTCAATTCCCATTGTGACCATTGCAATATCACTATCACCTACATTAAGTTCCTCATTAATTACAAAAGCATCGACACCCATATAACTATTAAAAATAGTGTTCAGTATATTTACTATAATTAAAATTTAAAATCAAGTTAGATAACTTTTAGTGCAAATTCTATGAGACAATATCATTTTCAACATTTAAGTAGACAAGTCAAGTCACTTAGGTTGAATTTATGGGAAAATTATATATATGGGATTTCATTCTATGCATAAGGAATCTAAGATTGCATGATAGATCCTACGGTCATTGATTGGCCTCTATTAGGATGTTGAAGAACTATTACATCCACTCATGTGGCGATGTCATTATGGCATCAATATCCCCATGTATTTGGACCTTTGTGTGATGACATTATGTATAAACACTTAAATTAATAAAAATACTATAATAATTGTTTCAATAGTTCAAATATAATTTGGGTTTTATTGAATTGATTAAGAAATTGTGCCTCATTAAATTGGTGTTGAAGTTGATATCTAATCATGGGTATAGGCTTATGCTCAAGTGTGGTTGGGGGACCATCCACTACACCATTTTTTTACCTTATATAATCTAAATGAGGGACATAATGAAATTTAAGATGAAGTAGATGATTGTAAATATATGTAAACATATACGTGCAATTTATATCAATCGAAACTTCTATAATTCAACCATATGCTAACTAGGTCCCCTCCTTATGTTACGCATGGACAAGAAGATGATTGTTAAACGGAATAAAGCTCATCCATTAATGTGGAAATCCGTATGTTGATAAAAATATAATAAGAGTACTTTATGTGTTAATTATACATGTATTAAGATGATTAGTTCATGACTAATAAAGATAATTTAAGCATATATAATTGTATAAACTTATACCTTACTTTTGTGAGATAGTGTACATCTCTCATGAAAATGTACATCCCCAGGAATTGTTAGTGTATTGTACTAAATCCTTGCAAGGTAACAACCCACATATAGTATTTCCCATAAAATGTAAATCAAGCAATACGAAAGTAGGTGGTGGTGAAGAATTCTCCCCAACCAAAGCAAGTAAAATACTACCTAATTTAGTGTGAATGGTGTCCACCATTGCATCCTTTCCTCAACACTAAGAAGTGATGGTTCAACTGATTCTTGGGGTAAAACAATACTCTTGATAAGTGATGGTACTAGTCACAGAAGAGGTGGTATGAAAACAAGGTATCTATGAGCTTTGATATGATAAAAAATATGTCCTCTACTAGGCTATAGAAATGAGGTGAAAAAAAGATAAATATAGATATAAGCCAAAAAATATAATGAAATTTCATCATGGTGGGGAACCATGCCCCACACTTTAATAAATATGTCATAAATATGGTTTTCTACAATGTCAAGCGTAAACTCTCAGATTTTACATGTTTCGCAATCAAATTTTTGCGATGGAACTCAAATAGTGCACCCCTTCCATCATACACTCTCATCATAGATTTCACCACCTCCTAGTTTATCTATCCATAATACCTAGGTCATCCTCCTTATGCTAAAAATTTGTGAAAGGGTGCTATGTGGTCCCACCCTTTAAGAGAGATCCATCTAGTAATTGACATTATCTAGCATCATTAAAATTAATTTTTAATGTTGTTGTCATGAGGAATGGATAATATCTCCTTGTAAAATTAGTTTCATTACCAATAAATCTCGTAATTGGTTATATATGCCACTTAATTCTCTCGTGGATTGGGAAATGTAGGATAATAATGTCTAGTAAGTACCTTTTCAAGTTAGATTGGAAAACATATATCCATTAAAACATTTATTTTATTATGACTTCAAAATTTCAAGATTAATGATATTCTTGACCAAACAAGAATTTAATCCACATTTTATACTCTCATTCTAGAAATCCTTACTATTCTCTAATGATGCATGCATGCTCTAGGATAGGAGAGGTACACTATCTATTTGATTGTTTTTACCATGAATACTACTACTTGGTGTTACCTCATGGTTGAATGGAGGGGTCTATGTGAAAGTAACAAAAATATTATTCATGATGGTAATAATTCATTTATATCTAACGAAATAAAGACAAAATTATTTGTAATACGTACATTTTCTCTCATATTTCGCATGAGGCATAGCTCCAGTTTGTTTAGGAGAAGGAACTTGAGATTGTCCAAAGCTCCATCTCTCATGAAGAAAATAACCCTTCTCTATTGAAAGGTTAACATCAAATAACCAAGTTGAATTATATAGAGCTAAAATATTTAGCTTAATAAATAAATAAGTTTTCATATCGTAAATCAAAACGAACCTACAATTTAGAATATAAGGGTTTTAAATGTTAAAGTGTTCTAGTGGTTAAGGTCAATAAGGTTTAAGCATTAGGGAAATAAACTACAAAATTATTAAGTAGGAAGAGGTATAAGTGCTCACCACTTAGCTTTTCTATGATGACTTATAGTCCCAAATTGAAATTCTATCCCATTCACAAGAAATAAGTGTTGAGGCCAAATTAAATTGGTGTTTCCCTCTTCCTTGATATTAGTGACTTGGAATAAATGGGTGATCATCCTTACACCTACGAAAAATATTGGTTTTCCGAGATAATACACAAGGAAAGAAGATGTTGATGGTGTTGGATCCCGCCAACATATAAGGGATCTCCCTAATATTAAGTCTAATTAGACCTCACATTGTTTAGTATAGGAGTCCCATTCAGAATTATGGCCCCACTGCCATTAACTTAAAAATATTTTCCTTGGCTTGAGTGATTATCATGAAAGAGTAGTGTACATGTGCTTTTGAACGAGCAAGAGAGTATGCCTTCTGAAATGTTCAATTGTAAATGTATCAAGGTTCTTTCATTTTAGGGGACAAAAGTGAGTCTATAAAGAAAACGTAATAGTACTAATATAGTAAATATGTGTGCACATAAACAGGGAAGAATAGTTAGTCATCAAGTGAAATAGTTCACATAGATTCCACAATCATTATAAAAATCACAACACATTTCCAACAATTTAAGCACCAAAGCCACCAAAATAGTTCAATTTATTTAGTACATATGCAATCCAACATAAACTGCAAACATTTGAAGAGTAGTCTCAAAAAATCTACAATATATGCATGAAAATATGTTGGCCAAATGGATTCAAGTATTAAGCAAAAGTTCCAAGATACATGAGTACAATGAACACCACTAGCTCCAATAGTGGAGCATTAGAGCCACTACTTGCTCTCCAAAAGAACTCTCTCTATCTCTCTAGTGCCTTCTAGGAGAAGCCAAGGTGAAAAGCATTTTGCTTGGGTAATGAGGATTATTTTATAACTAGAGGCATGGCCTTTCATATCCTCATGAATCTTGAGTTTCTCATATGAATTTTCAACTTCTTATGACCTTTTTACTTCTATACAACTCTTCTACTTCTAAATGACTTTTGGAATTACATGTGTATTTTGTACTTCATGTGGCTCTTTTTTCCATACATGACTCTTGTACTTACACATTTTGTCTTTACAATAATTACATAGTTTCATAATCATTTCCACATCATCATGAGGTAACAACATGAAAATTCACTAACATTGATGACATGGAATCATAGTGGCTCATGACATGGAATTTATTTGTGAGGTGAAAATGTTGCCACTTATATCTTCAATCTTGCATAAAACTTTCATGTTGTTGTTTCCTTTTCCATTTTTCCAAATTAGAATCTTTGTAATGCCCAATTCCATCACATTCATGAGACAAGAACTACATGTTTCCTAGAAAGAGTCGATTTACCAATCAAATTAAACCAATGATGTGAGTAACGGATCATTGGAATTATTTTTATTCATATTTTCATGTTTCCCAATAAGATTAAGTCAATATAAAGTAGCTAGACAAAATTGATTTAAAAATTCGATGAGCATTGAATAAAGTTGAGATAATCACAATTCGCTAAGACTTTAGTCTCATACATCATGATAATCATGGAGAGATTTTTAATGTTGTACTAAACCTCAGAGACTGTATCACAGAAGACCGACAATTTTAGTAGCCTTACTTGTCGTTATCTCAATCATGAATGCGGTCAATTTTAAAATTGAATGACCTACATTTTTTTTAACTTTGAAACTACATCTGAACCTTGGAAACATGATTTTGACTTTGTCGGGTGCATGGAAGAAAAGGAAAATAAACCAATGGATCATATGGAGTCTTTATGAGATAATTTGATCATCAAGATTGCAATCTTCTTCATCTCGTGTCATTATGTGTTCTTCAATATTGAATACTTTCTCAAGCTACTCCCTTTGAAAGATCTCTTCATGCATCCTTTCCATGCTATTCTTGAACACCTGCAACTAAGATCACTCATCGAAAGAAACAATCAGCCCAAAACCTCTTATTATAACATGTTTCATGCAAATTTTTTGATCATGGTTCATAAATGCACTTGGGAAGTGTTACACAACATTTTGCCACTGTCCCTGTACTCCCCGTCCATGATCTTGGAGGACCTCTAGAGTCAACCCTACGTGCTTTCCCATCATGAAGAAGCTCCCAATGTGTCCCTATTCATGAGCATAATAATTCCCCTTTGCATAATTTCCCAAGAATCTTCCTTTTACCCCAGTTTACAAGACCAATGCTACTGGCCAATTTCCTCCTTGTGCTGATTTGCAGAGATTAAAACTATCTCTAGCGTCGTACGAAGTGACTGAGCAGTTTTCTAGTCACACCCATACTCTTTTGGAAAGTTTTTTAAATATGGAGTCGAAGCTTCTAGCTCTAGAAGCTTCGTAACAGAAGTCTGGTAGATGGTTGGGTTGGATGGAGTCGAAGAAGTTAGTTTGGGCTCTTTTCCCCTATTAGGATGGAACAAACTCAAGAGGTAAGACCTTCTCCCATGGTGAGAGGAACCATCTTCCATCCATCCAAGCTATATAAACCTCTCGTTTCCCAAGCTAAACTAGTTTTTGGAGTGAGTTTGAATGATCAACAAGACATCTTTAGCTTGTAGCTTTCTAGTGTATGTTTGAGGGAGAATAATGTGTTTGGTTTGGTTTGATACTAAATGGAAGAGGCCTTGAAACTTCCATTGTTGGGGCTATCCATGAGATGCTAGCAGAAGTGTGGGAACTCAGATACATCGGAGGAGACCAACAATGTCAAGGCAATGATTGTAATCTCTTTATGATTTATATAAATACAACTATTGATTGATTTCCTACATGAAGTGTTATCTAACATCTTTGTGGCTTATAGTTCCGTGACCTGTTAAGTAGGCTGAATACAATATTGTATGCTATCACGTTTGTTGTTTTTGTTTGTTTGCTTTTTTTAGGTATTCAAAGGAAGGAAACAAAAGCTAGCTGGATTAAGGAAGCAGGATCATCATCAAGCGGAATAGCATTCTAAGAGGTAGTCCCTCTTAGTTGATTCTAGCTTAAGAATATTTTCCATAGATTATTTGTTTGTGGCTAGACTCGCTCTCTTGGACTAGAGGAATTATTTGTGTCCACACTGAGAATTTACCTTCACCACAAATTGGTGACCATACTGGGGAGCCAATCCTCCTGTTTGATTGATTTTCATTTTATGGTTTTGTGTGAACTTTTCTAGTATCACCATTTCGATTTAGTGTTATTTGCTTTTCCTCGTTTACTACTCTAAGCCTGAAATTTACAGTGGCAAGTCTAGTTTTAGCCTTTGAATTTTATTTTATTTTTCCTTGAATACTCAGTCAACGCATTTATTTTTTTTATAGTCACGCCAATCAGTGTGAGTTTCTCAAAAATAGTCACGCTAATTCATGTAGGCGAAGATCAGGGTTTCCCCTAGATCATAGCCAATGTGTCTTGCCCTTCTGATTTCTATCTCTCAGCTTGTTTTGACTATGTTCTCCTTGGCTAGAAAGCTCTTTTAGCTTGGTTTATATGCTTGTTGGATTTACATTTTCTTCACTTGGTTTCTTGAGATATTGGGTGATTTAAAACCCTAGTGCATCTAGGTTGTCATCCATTCACCTGTTTGTGTGCTCAACAAGTCAAGTCGATAGTTAAGTTGCTCCTTGCATTTCGTTTGTTTGTTCTTTTGTTTCTTTGATTTCCATTTAACAAGTTTGAAAAGTTTCGTTTGTTGATTGAGCATATCTTTTCGGGCATAGATCACACTTTTCATCTTGTTTTTGGTTGAGTCTTTCAATCATTGGTTTGAAAGGAATTCTCTTTTGTGCTTTGCATTTTCTTGTGATTGATTGTATTGGAAATGCTTCATTGAAGTGTGCAGTGTTTGTGAAAGATTGATTTTGTCATTTCATTGAAAAATAAATAATTCTAGTTTGCTGAATCAATTTGTTACATTAGTTAGAAACATTGAATACTAGAGTTGCATCATCATTTGCATTTGAAAAGAAATAAATTCTCTTTATTAGTGAAAGGACTACTTGAAGTGTGTTTGATAGGAAAGATAGGAATTGGAAAGAGTTTTTCATCATTTTTTTTCAAAAAGTGAAATAGTGAAAAGGTCATTTTGCTTTTGATTTCTTGTTTTGTTGCATTTGAGTGTGTTTTCTACTGTCATTAATGTAAACAATTCATCGAATTGAAAGGATATTGTCTCATTTAGCTGCATATATGTGTTTTTCGAGTCACATCGATAAGGCCTGAAAACCAAGACATAATTTCAAGATAAACTCTAAAATGTATTCAATTAACCTAGGGCGCATTTGAAACCTAACGATCACATTTATAAGGTCTAGGCTAGAGATGTGTTTTGGTGTCTTTAAACCTAGTAGTTGTCATTCATTTCGGCACTAGACAACGCTAGTAAGGACTTGTGCTCCCCATATTGTCGTGTATATAAAGGGAGACCCCAATAGGTTGCAATCCTTTATCCCTAGGAAGTCGAGTTTGCCACCTTGTAAACATGATACACCGAACACAACATTCGGGGAGATTGCATACCCATTGTTGGGCAATTTATTGTGCTTAAATTGCTACATTAAATTATCGACCAGGGAAACTCGTAAGCTTTTGATGATGCCAACAATATTTATGCAGGAGTAGGTCACTAACTCTACGTCTAGTGAAATTATTTACGATTCAATATAATATGCAAGGGAAGAGGCTCCTAACTAAGGAGATCCTAGTTGTCCTTCCCTACAGTATCATAGAGAAACCATAAAACTAGAAACTTGAAATGCAAACAAGAGAATGAACTTTAGTTGTTGTTCAGATTCAACGAGAGAAAGACTAACTTAGTCTCTTGATTGTCTTCTCATGTACTGATCCAAACTAAACTAAGATTCATCCATAAGCGTAAACTAAATGAAATAACTTTGAAACATAAAAGCAAAAAGATGAATTCCAATTGTCATACAAATCAAATAGAGAGAGCCTAACTTAGACTCTTGGTTGTCCTCTCATATGTTGATAAGACTCTAATTGAAAACTCATTCATCAATCAAATCCTCAAACATCAAACATATAAGCAATTAAATAAGATAAGATCTAATATGAAATAACAAGTTCCTTTTCTCCTTCTAGAGTGAGCTCAATTCTCCTAGGAACAAAGTGACAAGCCCATTCCATATACTACATTAAGATAACTTATATCTAAAACTACATAATGGAAAACTATTTCTAAAACTACATAATGAAAATATATGTCAAATGAAGCTTTATTCCATCATAAATTGGATACAATGCTCTAAGAGTCCTCCCTTTGGAATGGAAGAGGTACTCCTATTTATACAAAAACTATGATAACAACCTCATAAATGTAGACCCACTATTCTCTCCTTTGACCCACATATTTCTCAACCAATGGTGACACCTAACCCTATCCTCCATGATCTCCTCCATGAGGTCCATGATCTTCTCCATGAGGTTCATGATCTTCTCAAATTCGAATTTGAGCATAGAGTGCCACATAAGGATGCCTTGGAAGCTTCCTTTGTACCTACACATGTCAACAAACTCATTCTAATTGTTAGGTATAAGTGTAAGCATATTATTTTCTAAGTTTTAGCCATAAATCCACTTAAAAATGTTAAGAATTAATAAACTTTGGAAAAGCATAGTTATGACCCAATAATGAGGTAAACATAATGATATGGAGGTGGAATAGAGGTGACATGAAGGTAAAATGTGAAGATATAAGTGAATAATGGAGTGAAAAGAAGGACTATTTTGAGGCCCAACAGCTTCCATGTTATTATGAAAGTAAACAGAAAATTAAAATTATCACTGTTCAACAAGGAAATTCAGATTATGCCAAATTAATTAATGTCATGCACTGATACGGACCCAAACAAACGCAACCAGATTGATTGGGGAAAGTGTTACAATATAATAATGGGAGTAGCTCGTGGGCTTCTCTATCTTCATCAGGACTCGAGACCGTGCATTATTCATCGGGATGTTAAAGCAAGCAATGTGTTGTTGGATGAGGAACTGAACCCTAAGATAGCAGATTTCGGCTTAGCAAGACTTTTTTCTGATGGCCAAACTCACATCAATACAAGAGTTCTCACAACGTAGTGAGATTTCAACACCATCATTACTTTCTTAATGAAAATGTTTTACTCTGCTCATTTTACTTCAATAGGATTGACAATATTGTAATTGTATTTATACCCTTTCTTTGGTTGGAAAATGGGGTTTTGCATTCTTGGTTATGCGTTTTTATGGTTTGGGGATTTACAATCTTAGTTGCAAATATGCTTCCTTTTCAAATAACTTATCATCTCCCATTTCTAAAAATTTTCCTTAATTTATGATATTCAAGAAAAAGTGGGGCTTTTCATTCTTCATTCAGCTATTTTTATGATTTGGGATGGATTGACAATCTTGGTTGCAACTATGCTTCCTTTTCAAATAACTTATCATTTCCTATTTCTAAATTTTTGCATCAATTTATGATATTTGACATTGTACTCTGTATATGCAGTGGTTATATGCCACAAGAGTATGCTATGTTGGGGCAAGTATCTGAAAAAATTGATGTTTATAGTTTTGGCATTCTTGTCCTCGAAATTATCACAGGAAGAAAGAACACTAATTACAATTTTCCACCTGAAATGCAGATTCTTTTGGGATGGGTAAGATACAATTTCCCTTTTATTCCCAACTAAGCATATCTACCTTAATTAAGTTAAGACCTATCACGGATACCCATGACAATATTGAGGATGTGTTGTCCACTCTGTATATATCTGATTAGAATGATGAAGCCTCTGTGATTATGCAGGTATGGAAGTCATATGGAGCAATTATTGAAACGTGCGATGAAAAGCAAGCGGTGAGATGCATTAAGGTTCGTCTTTTGTATCAGAGAGAGGAGAGCTTACAGAGATGCACAAACAAACAACTCAAAACATACATTCATTCGATGACTGAATAGATATTTATATACAACAGAGAAACTTCTGGAATTCGATGGGGTGGTGGCTTCTTCAGGATGCTTTGCCCATTTGTCAATGATTTCTAAAAACTCCATTTAATACATCTCATGAATTCTAGCCGCTCTACGCCGACTAACACTGATGACTATGCCAACTATCGTCATCATATTGTCGTTGTGATTAATGGTCTAACACCTCCCCTTAATTATGATGACCTAAAATTTAACTTGCGTGCTGGTCTAAGTCTCAGCTAGGCTTACAACAAAACATTTCATTTTTGCCTTCTTATTAAAGGGTCCATGCTTGTTCCTTTACCTTTGCTGGTGCAATTTCATGTTCACCTTTCTGGGTTTCCTTATGGAATTCCTTTGCTCCTTGCTTATGTACTTACGTCAATAGCCTCTTCTGGATTGGGATGCAATGCAAGATCCCGAACAAGGTAATCTAATTCATGTTCTCCCCACTTTCCATGAGGAGCCACTAAAATGCACTCATCCTCGAACATGAGTGGCCTCAGAACAACATCCATGGTAGCATCCTCCACAATTGTAGTCATCTTGAAAGCAAATCCAATAAAACTTCTAACAATTGGGTTATGAGAGAAGCAAGTTTTACTCTGAGTGCTTTCTTCAACAACATGATCCTCAATAACATGAGTGAGTTCTTCAACAACATGACACTGTTTGTCAAAGATTTCTTCGAACTCAAAAGTACTACCAAACCTAAATGGGTTCCTGAGAAAATGATCATCAAAAGGATCATTGTCAAAATATTCTAAAAAGATAGACATATCAACTAGGCTTAAATTTTCCTTAAACTCTGGCGATCTTTGACTTCAAAATAGCACCACTCTTGGAATAGCACCTCTCGGTTCTACCTCTCACTTCCTCGGATGCACACCACACTTTCACTGCCCCACCCTTCTGATCAACGTTTTCCAACAATGAGCTCTCCTTCTCTTAACACAACACGCTTCTTTTAACACAACTCTTGACTCACAACACACTGCCCCCAAACCTAATAGCACTGTAGGTCGATCAATGACTTCTCAATGCCTCCATACCAAAAATACACAACAACTCTTACTTAGAATACAAAAAACAGGGTACGCACAAACTGGTGCACTTCTCCCTCTCTCACAAAGAACTATATCGCTCTCCACTCGACATTCACACTACCGAGCCTTCAGGACTCACTATCACTCCACGACACCAGGCAACTTGGGCTTCACACAACCCTGCAACAACTCACACATAATGTTTTTTGCCTCTATGCAATGCTCAACGTCTACTCAAAATAGAGATGGATTCATCAAGTGCTTATAACAACACTATAACAACCACACTAATGTGGCTCTTCTCACCACTTAGCAAGAATAACAAAATATCCATGCTTAACATCAAACAGATGGTAGCACAATGCTCATGGCACTTCACAATCAATGAGCACAAAACACACCACCAAGCCCTCTCAGCAAACCTCATCGCTTAAACAGGCAACACGAAACCTTCAACTGCATTCCCAATCAAAATTTCTTCAGCATGCTCACCGCCAGCACGCTATTCTCAAGCTCACAGCACACACCACCAAGCCTTCCCAATCTCTGTCTACAGTCTCTTTGCACTAGCACTTCACTGGCACACCCTTACATGTTTTCAGCAACTTCGGTTGCACCAAAACTATCAGAGCCGCGTGTTCGATCCACGCTCACCGCAACACTTGCAACAAAACACTCTCAACACAACAATATCTCCAAGACTTCACTAAACACTCAGCACTACAGTTGGCTTCACGCAGTGATTCACCACTCGACCTCCTCCAAGCAGCTCACCTGAGCTCTATCTTCTGGACAACGTTGAACGGCGCACACAGCGCCATAGAGCGACCTCTCAACCATGCTTACTATGGATAAAAGATCGCTACCTCACAGCCCCTCGGCTCTGATACCATATCAGAGAGAGCAGAGCTTACAAAGATGCACACACAAACAACTCAGAACATACATTCATTCGATGACTGAACAGATATTTATATACAATAGAGAAACTTCTGGAATTCGATGGGGCGGTGGCTTCTTCAAGAAGCTTTGCCCATTTGTCAATGATTTCTAGAAACTCCATTAAATACATCTATTGAATTCTAGCCGTTCTACGCCGACTAACACTGATGACTATGCCTACTATCGTCGTCATACGGTTGTTGCGATTAATGGTCTAACATTTTGTGTATACAAGCTGAATTGTCACTTCGTCCACCAATGTCGACAGTTACTTTGATGTTGTCACTTGATCCCACAAAGCCTGCATTTGAGATTTCTCATGTTTCCCCAAATTCCGAGTCTACCAGTTATAGGTTCACTCCCACGTCTGTGTATGCTTCTGCATCTTCATCTAATGCCACTGATTCCATTACTGAATTGGTGCCCAGGTAATGGTAAATATGCAGTGATTTAAGAGACAGATTTCAGTAATGTTGTGACAATGTATTCCACCATGGAAAAGATAGCACTACTTTATTATATTAGGTTCAACTATGGAATATAATGATGAATTTATTTTTAAATGGACGATAGGGAATGTGAGTAATAGATGGATTTAATTTTGGTAAAATTGATGGTTTGCAGATTTCTGTGATTGTGATTTTTGAGGTTCAGAATTTTGATATTCCACTTTTTGTGTTGTTTTTGTTTCCAGTCTAAAACAAGACTCATTTTGTGTTGTCTATTTTAATGAGAATTATTTTATTATATAATTGTTTTATTATTTTGTCTAATATTTTTCATAGTAATTTTTTAGTCAATTACATTTGAAAAGAAGAAAAGAAAAGGAAAGAAGTATTGGAAAAAAAATGTTTGTTTAATGATATATGTTATAGATATTTTATATTTTATTATCTTTTATGGAAGTGCAAAAGTAAACTTTAAATTATAAATAGATTTAATGAGAATTATTTATTTAATAATTGTTTTATTATTTTCTCTACATTTTTTATAGGTAATTTTTAATTAGTTACATTCCAAAATAGGAATAGAAAATGAAGTATTGAAAAAAAAAATTAATTTTAATGATATATTTTATAGATAATTTTTTTATTATTTTTCTGAGCGTGGAAAAAAATAGATTTCAATGTTTGTTATCTTTTATTTTTATATGGGAATTTTCTTAATTCGTTTTTAAATCATTTAAATTTTTCAATTTATATATTTTGTGTTTATAGTTGTTAATTAAATTATTTATATATATATTATATATCTATTATATATATATTATATATTATTAATATATATATAATTTGTGTTTTTAGTTGTATTTTTGTTGGTTATTTTATGAAACACTTTCTTGTCTTTTTCTTCTCATTTCACATAGTGTTGTTGTTGTGTTTTATTTGGTGTTTGGTCTTTTTGTTTTTGCTCATTAATTTCATTTTTTGGTAAGTGCAATAATGAATGTTCACAAATATTCCATGACACTCAAGACTCTAAAGTGGGAAATTGCAAATTCATTTAACATCTTCCAAATTCATTTAATGTCCCACTACATTCTCATTGAGCATGGGAAAGCTTGCCAATTTTCACTTGCAAGATATCTAAAAATGTTAACTAGCAATCAAGGCCTCTCCGTATTTCTAAATTTGGTTAACATTTTAACAAGTGACCCTTGTGGTTATGTTTCTTCCATCTTAAATGTTCAAATTTGTCTTCTTTACTGTCAATTTGGTTGTCCTTTTACGAAGTGACCCTTGTAGTTTTGCTTCCTTCACCTTGTCTTCCTCCAGTGTAAGGATGGAAATTCACAAGCATTCCATGTCACTCATATCATGGAAGTAGGAAATAGCGAATTCATTCAAGGTGGAAGTAGGAAACACCAAATTCATTCAAGGTCTCTTCACTTCTCATGATAATGTGATAATAACATAGGAGACAAATGAGCCTAGTGCTTGATAATGTGATGATAGGAGTTTTGTTACGCATGAAAAGATAGCATGCACTTCAATGCCCATTGAAGTCAAGATTCTCGATCTAATACGAGACTGGGATTGGATAATGTGACAATAACATGAGCCAAATGAGCATAAGATTTGATAATGTGATGCTAACGTTTGCGATATTCATGTAACCCCTAATATCAAAGTTTACAGCATCCTTTAATCTCCATTAAAGTGAAGTATTTAGACATAATGGGATGTCATTTCCAAATGAAGTGACCCACATGTATCCTTTTGATTGTAGATTTGAGTTAATTGAGGTTCAATTGCTAAGTTTATTAGTTGAATCACATACTGCGTCTTTCGAGGTTCAGTGGCCAAGTTTAACAATTCAATATACTTTTATATTATATTTAATTTATTTTCAATATTTTATATTTTCATCATTGGTCTATAAACTGTCATGGATATCTCATTAGACAATTCATCATAATAAATCTTCTAAAATATATTCGAAAAATTAAAATCTAAACTATGAGGATTTATTTCTCCTTAGATTCTTGGATCTGTTAATTATTGTTTTTTGTGTATGTATGTAAATGATAATTATGTAGAAAATAGAGAAAAATGAAATAAAACTCATGAACCACAACTTAACACAAGATATAACCTCAAAAACCATTGTAAGAGGAAACTGAACTAGAAGGTGAGGTTTCTCTGCTCTTTTTCTCTACATGGAAAATAGATGCAAGTACAAAGAGAGAGACTTGTGGTGCATGGAATGCTACAATGCAGAAACCATATCTATTTTCTCTCTTCTCTCTCTACTCCACTCTTGTTTACTCTACTCATCTATGGAAAAAAATGCACTCCCATAAAATGGAACCCCTTTTCCTCCTAGTGGCTCGATTATAAGACAACTTGATAGCCTACTAGTGATTAAGTTTCAATCCTTCAACTCTTAACTAGAGTTACAATATGTAGTCTTCTAAAGTATTATTCACCGTGATGAGGTGGTTAGCCCCTTTTCCATGAATAATATGGGATGAAATGTCATCCTCTCAAATTATGGTGGTCAAAATAGGAAGGTCATCTTCCAATTGACAAAAGTTTTGAATACAAACTCCAATTGAGATGATTCTTATGTCATTGGAAAGGTATATGTGTGTAAGGTTCCATGCTAAAGTACTAACATTTACTGGCCCCATCAAACTACTTCTACAAGGTTTCTACACCCCAGTTCTCCAAAGTAGGTCCCACTAAGAAAAATGGTCATCTGTGTAGGAAGGAAGAACATAGCGCTGATAGAGTAATAGTAGGGGGGATTCACAAGGGATTAAGCTTATCAGGCTAATCGCAAGGGGAGAGAATTAGAATTACAAGGAGGATGAAGTGAGGAGTCTTGCTACAAAAACTGAACCAAAGAAGGGAACAGAGAAGCGAGAACCAAAATTCCATATTGGAGAGATTAGAGATACCATGAAAAGAAGCCAATCCTAGAATGAAATGTAGGGGTTTTAAATTAAAAGCCAAACATGAGTGGCAACCCACCTTGGTGTATCGGGGCGGAGTAACTTAAATGATGATTGAGAGCCAAGATCCTAGAGGTTTGATGGCAAGCGTAAATCTCATAGATTGCAATGTGTTTGTTTCCTGGAGGTTGTGGCTCTGTATTGCTAGTCCACTAACATTGTATCCATGTTTTAAAGGGTTCAATAACTGATCGTAAATTTCCTTGAGCGGAATGATGGATACATACTACAAAATTGAAAAAAATGGTTATTCTAGGTGGAAAGGTGTGTGAATTGAACATTTTATTTAAGATATACATGAAATAAGTAAAAAAATGCACTAGTTGGACATCTCATTACTATCCAATACATCTAATTATAATACTCAATGATATCTTAGTATTAGGGTACGAGGAATGCATTAGATATATTGAGTGGTTAGAGCCAACTCACTTGTGGTATATAGATAATGAAGGTCAAACTAATTTTCCCACAAGTAAACTATATTTATTACATCAAAAAGAGAATGATGACACTATAAAAGATATAAATGAAGGAATTGGAACATGTATAAGAATGTCAAAGACACCATCAATAATGAGGCTTACCTAATTGTCATAGAGTAATGGAATAATAAGGTAGAGTATTGAAAAATTATTCTTAATGTTGATTTTTCATAACATCGAATGTGCTCTAGCCATGAAATTTGGTGGAGAGTCTAAGGTACATGAGATCTCAAAGAACTAGAAATCGTTTGGACAAATTCCACCAGGATGAAGAGATATTAAAATAATTAATATTTTTAATGGGTTCCTAAGTCTAAACTTATGAAAAAAAGATATTAATGTGTATTAATATAAAATGGGTGAGAAAGTTCTAAGTGACGACGATCAAACCAAATCTAATATTAGCCCTTGATTAGGGACATAATATCGGTCGTTAAATCGTCAACATGAAAAGCATAAGAGGAGGATTGAGGTTCAATTGGAGATACACTAAGATAGATCAAGAATTGGATTTTCTGGGGGTGGGTTTGCTGAGGAAATAGAGTTAGAGATCAATTACTGTCAGGGGCGGTTCATCAAGGGATTTCGATCCAAGGCTAAAGAATACATAGCAGAGAGGCAGAAAAGTGTCGGGAGAGACAACACAGTCCAAGGAGGGCTGATGCAGAGGCCGTAGGAGCCAACGAAGAGGATGTAGAGGGCCATAGGGGCTGATGCAAAAGTCGTAGAGGCTAATGCAGAGCACACAAAGGGCTTCATAAGTAGCACTAGGAAATTCTTTGGGGAAAACTAGGAGTTGATCGGCAAATCTTGAGCCGGGAGAGGGTGGCACAGTTCCAGAGAGGATGACGAGTTCCAAAGCAATGCTTGGAGTAGCTTTCGCTATCGAGCACAAGGAACAATTAGAGTCACTGTGGGGTTGATCATTTGGTTGCTAATTTTTTGAAATATCTGTCTCGGGATAGAGGTAATACTTCTGAGGACATCCTCTATTGAGTGAGCCATTTCTGGCACCCTAGTTGTATTCACAAAATATTCTTAATAATAAAACTCTATATATGCTACACAAGTTTTCCTGCATTGGGTTTTTCCAGGGATAATTGTCCAAAAATAATGGTGTCCCTTGTGTTATTGTTTCTATTTACTTTAGTGCATGATCTGTGTATATGTGAAGGCTGCATTTTTGTTTACTTTGATATTTATGCAATTAAATATCCTGTTAATGTAAAGAACAAGTAGGATATAGTAAACCAAAAATTGCAGTAAGGGTTTCTGATGTGTTAGATTTAGAAATTTTCACATGGTATCAGAGGGATTTCAAATTAAGGAGGACTGAAGACACCAGCCAAATAAATCTGAGAATTTGCAGTAAAGAAGTAGTTGTCCCGAGAGACAACATTGTTCTAGTGCTGAAGAGGCAAGAGGAGGAGTGACGTAGTGCTGAGAGGGTGATGTTGAGGCTCACGCAGAGCCTGTGTCACCATTCTAAGCTAGGAGAAGGGCCATTGCAGAGGTAGAGTGGGGAAAAACAAGCTTACATAGAGTCACTTCATCTTTTTTAGCCAGGAAGGATTAACGCAGTTGGACACGAGGAGAAGATTTAGCCCAAGCCATGATTGTGCAGAGCTTGAAGAGCTCAGATTCTTTAGTTCTCGGGGCTAAGCGAGTTGTGCATATTGTGATTTGAGGAGCTGGTGGGATGTTGTTTCTTTATTTTTAGAATAGTGCCTAAGGGGGCCGAACCAAGTTAGAAGGAAGCACTACCTCGATAGATTTATAGTGAAGAAATCTAGATCCAAGTTGCACAGGAAAAGGAGTATTGGGGAGGAGTGATTTGATAGTTGGCCAGAGGATTTCTAGGAGGGAGATTGAGACTCAGAGGGAGTCTAGAGAAGAGGAGTAGAGATGGGAGTAAATGGATTGAGGGATCAAGACAGATTGGATGGGGCTTCCAATTTTGTCATCTGGAAGGCCAAGATCTTGGCAATCTTGGATAAACATCACATCAAGGACTATGCCTTGAGAACCATAGTTGTCCTAGTTGACTCGAATGCAAATGAGAGGTATGAGGAGGCTGAAACGAAATCAAAATGCATGATTCTAGACGGGGTCAAGGATCATGTCATACTGCATATTGTTGAGAAGAACACAGCAAGGGAGATGTGTTAGACGCTAACCACCTTATACCAGGGCTCTTTTGTGCAGTGGAAGATGTTATTAGAGAATCATCTGAGGTCATCTCAGCTACAGAAAGGAGAAGAGATAGATTTTTTCCTTCTCAAGTTGCAAGAATTCGTGATGAACTTACTTTTGTGGGGTCTACACCAAATCCAGAATTTATAGTCAGGACTACTCTGAATGCAATCTCTGAGGACTGGGAGGCATTTTTCCAAAGCATTTTGGGCATAGCAACCCTCCCTAGTTGAGAGGAGATGCAGGCAACTTTTCGGTAGGAAGAGATCAGGATGTTGACTAAGGCATGAAATAGCAGTAAGGGAGTTCAAACCAAGAAAGAGGAGGAGGAAGATGTAGATCTAGGATCTGTGGGACAATATCGGGTTCAGAAGAGGAAGAATAAAGATATCTCCAAGGTCAAGTGCTTCAACTGTGGGGAGCTGGGATATTATGCATCTCAGTGCTCCAGGAAGAAAGGCAAGAGGGAAGCTTCTGACTCAAAGGTTGCTCCAACAAAGGTGGAGAAGGATGTCGAGACTGATGATGATTGTGCCATGAGTGCTCATGCACCTCTAGAGAAGAGGTTGGGATACATTGAGTTGTAGTTGAGAGGACTATAGAAGAGGGGGAGGAACCTTGAGGTACCAAACTATTGGATCACATCCGGCTACAGGAGCCCTTAATAATAGTAGCATGATGACAAGTGTTGGGTGGAGCAAGGTGTGATGGAGCGACACTACAATGTTTGAGTGTAGAAGTCTATAGCAGTGCAGTGGAGGTTACAGTAGTGTGAGAGGGGCAGAAGAAGTTGCAGCAACATAGTGGCAGTAGAGGGAGCACATGATAGCAGTAGAGGTGGCTTCAACATCACGAGGCTTCCAGACTAATTGGGATGTCAGTATTTAGGGGGAGTTAGTTACTTACTTCTTGGTAACTAAGTTGCAGTGCAACAGTTAGCAGTGGTAGTGCTATGGGCAGCATGTTGAGAGGAAGTTTCAGTATAGATGTAGTAGTCATAGTGGCAATGGCAGTGCCATGGGAATTAGTACAGGAAGTAGCAATGCAGTGGATCTGGGGTAGCAGGTCTAGCATCAGCACAAGAGGACTGATGTGGAGGATCAATGTGATGCTTCTATGGTGAAGCATTACTAGATCACATTCCTCGCTAACAGGGAGAGTTTATTTTTGGTGGCATCGGATATGCTCTAGCCATGCAATTTGGTGGAGAGGCTAAGACACATGAGATCTCAAAGCCCTAGAATATTAATGTGTGTTAATATAAAATGGGTGAGAAAGTTCTAAGTAACGAGGATCAAGCGAGATCTAATATTAGTCATTGATTAGGGACTTAATCTCGGTCATTGAATCATCAATAGGAAAAGTATAAGAGGAGGCTTGAGGATCAGTTGGAGATACACCAAGAGAAATCAAGAATTCGGTTTATGGGGTTGGGTTTGCCAAGGAAATTGAGTTAGAGATCAGTTGCAGTGAGGAGAAGTTAAGCAAGAGATTTCGATCCAAGGCTCAAGAATACATAGAAGAGAGGCAGTAAAGTGTCGGGAGAGACAACACAAGTGAAGGAGGGCTGACGTAAAGGTCGTAGGATCCAGTGCAGAGGACGCAAAGGAACATAGGGGCTGACATAGAATCCATAGAGACTGATGTAGAGGAAGTAGATGGCATCAGAGGCAGCACTGGGAGATTCTATGGGGCAGATTGTGAGTTGATCAATAGATCCTGAGCTGGGAGAGGGTGACACAGTTCCAGAGAGGGTGATGCAGTTCTAGAGAAGTGCTTGGAGCAGCTTTCGTTGTCCAACACAAGGCACAGTTACAATCACTATGGGGTTGATCATCTGGTTGCTCATTTGCCAGAATATTTTTCTCTGGATAGAGGTAATACTGTCAAGTACATTCTCTATTAGGTGAGCCATTTTTGGCACCCTATTTGTATTCTCAAAATTTGCTTAATAATAAAACCCTCATATACATTGTATCAATTTTCCCTCATTGGGATTTTCAGTGCATGAACTATGCATCTGTGAAGGTTGCATTTGTGTTTACTTCTATATTTATGCAATTAAATAGCTTGCTAATGTAAAGAACAAGTAGGAGATAGTAAACCAGAAATTGCAATAGGGGTTTCTGATGTATTAGATTCAAAAATTTTCACACTTAATAGTTTTGAATAAAATTTGCAATGCTCATATGATAGTGGACATAATTCATTCATATTCCAATGAATATTGACTTAATACAAGGAAAGAACCCCTATTCTTACCACAAAAAATGTCATGTATCTCAAGTATTATGAAGGGTTTTTAAATGTAATAGGAAAACCAATATATGGTAGACCCAAGTGCAACATGGAAATCTTATTGGATATCTTGAGGAAATGCATATATGATTCCCATTAAATCATGAAATGAGGATAGATGGGAGATTATTTGGATGGAAATGACCACCTCAGATACCTTCTTTGGTAGTATACATAAGTCGATTATTTGTGTTAAGGTTGATTGCTGAAGCCTAGATCATGGAATTACATCGAAAAAACTATTAAAACAATATTGGGTACCAGATCCATAGAACATAGAACTTGTGTATATTGTAGTTGATGCCATAGTTTGGGCGTAAAGAAAAGATAAAGAAAAATGAGGATACCATTACATTACATTGAAATGATTCATGAATGATATTTTGTTCTTCGAAGAATAATTAATATTTATGTAAAAGCAATTTTTAATGTGTGTTGTATAACATTTGTGGGATTCATATTTATTTTTTTGTGAGTCGAACCCACAAGGATTTGAAATTTCAATCTCATGCTTTTACATATTAATGCATAACAAGGCAATGGCCACTTGAGCTACACCTCGTGGGATTTTTGTGTATAGCCTCAAAGTAAAATTGGTTACAAGTCATGCATGCAAGTTGGGAAATATGACTAATGATCTAGTCAAAATGCATGGCCTATTGCAAAATATTCTTATATAAAAGGTTGTTCAAGTCACAAATATTTTTATCCTAGGAGACTCACTTATTATTATTCAACATATTTAGAATGGATCTTGGAAAAAAAAAAAGTTTTTAAATGAACTTAAACTTGGGGTCGAAATTCAACATAGAAATCTTGTATGCCTACTGCGTTGTTGCGTAGAGAGATCACAAATATTGTTGATCCATGAATACTTACCCAATAAGAGCCTTGATAAAATTTGATTTAGTGAGTGGCTTCCATTTAATTATGAAAGTATATGGAAAATTAAAATTATTATTGTTTGAACAAGGATATTTAGATTATGCCAAATTTATTAATGTCATGCATGGACACATACCTAATCATACGCATCCAGCTTGATTGGGGGAAGCGTTACAATATAATAATGGGAGTAGCTCGTGGGCTTCTCTATCTTCATCAAGACTCGAGACCATGCATTATTCATCAAGATGTTAAAGCAAGCAATGTGTTGTTGGATGATGAACTGAACTCTAAGATAGCAAATTTCGATTTAGCGAAGCTTTTCCCTAATAACCAAACTCACATCAGTACTGCAAGAGTTGTCTGAACTTAGTGAGATTTCAATACAATCATTATTCTCACGCACTGTTAATGAACATGTTTTACTCTATGCTAATTTTATTTCAATAGGATTGACCATATTGTAATTGTATTTTTTTAGCAGAGAGAAAAAAAACCGCTACCTTTTTGTACCTTTTTGTATTAAGAAAAGAGTAGTACATGGTCTAGTTTTTTTCTTTTTCATTTACTTATAAAAAGAAACTAACTTGATTTGTCTAAGTTATTAACTGTTTAGTAATGGACCTTTAAGTCACTTTTTGATCTTTAATCATCTATGTTACTTGTAACTTTAAAATTACATATTCTACATACTAGTATTAACTCTAAACAAAATAGATTACCATCATCTTGTAAAAAAAAAATGTTCAATTGTTCTCTTTATGCTTTTCCTTCTAGGGCGGAAGTCACATCCTTCCTTTAACACTATGCATAATTGATGCTTTCTGAGTTGATCATCTATTCCTATTCAAATGTCTAGAAAAAAAAATCCCTATTGACTTCTTCATCCCTCTCTTTGATAGCATGTGTGCTATCCAATTGTATTCACTATATATGTGTTCAAAATGTATTTCTCATAACATTTTCATCATCACCTGAATCCCATTCATCCAATTTTTTAGAATGAGTGGATTGAAATTTGTATTGTGCACCACTCATTCTATAATTCCCTTTACATCCACGAAGATCTGGATATTGTCTATCCTAATCCATTTTGCTACAATTAGAACTCTGGAAAGAGCTAAAAATTTAGCCCTGCTATTTGATCCCTTACCACCTTCCCACCAAAAATGATTAATATTAATGGAAATGACCACCCCACAACCACAAAGTCTCTCTTTACATGCACCATCAAAAAATCGTACACGACAACTACCCCATATGTCTTATTCTTTGTATACCTTAAACCTTTGTATCTATGTTTCGGCCTCATTTTCACATAAGCTGATACTATCTTGTATATATCTGTCTGAGGATTCCCTAACTTTTGTTCAAATATTTCCGCATTCCTGTTGCCCCAAATGGTCCAAATAACAAAGAAAGGGAGAACCTTATGTCTTGATAAAATTGGACAAGTTACCATTGCACTAAATTTGCATTATACCTATAGAAAGAAGAGTGTCAAACCATACCTCTTATGCATAATATCACTTATATAAATATAAGTACTCCAATTTGATGTTTCCAAATCGTTCATACAGAGACCACATATACCAAGTCCAATCATACTTATTTATTGTAGGATATTCTAGGTTAATATTTTTTCGTTCATCGCCAGCGAGAAAAAAGTTTTCATCTTGAGCGGGATATCCCACTTCCACATGACATGAATCCACTTATCTATATTTTGTATCAGCGGTTTTTGATATAAGTGCTTATATATCTCTTGTACCATTGGATCTTATTTCTTAGTCTTTCCATTCCACATCAATTTATCGTATTGTTCCTAAAGTGATACTCGTTTCAATTAAAATTTTAGTGTAATGTACCCATTCTTGTGTGAGACCCTCTTGGATGTCTGGTTCATATGCCAAACTCCATCTGTAGCCAAACAAAAGCCCTGACTATATGTTATGTATGTGCTTCATATAAAGAATATCCTTATTATGGATGTGTTGCAGTAAAGGAGCCCACAAAGTGAATCATTCCTTCATACCGACTATAGAGTTCATCCTGATTATAACCTTAAACCCATCTCCAATATACCATCTAGTAACGTCAAACATTTTCCATGCATATATTTTATCTTCATCTAACTAACCATATCGCGTTTCCTGAAATTACCCAAGACGTCAAACATTTATACCCTTTTTTGGTTGGAAAATGGGGTACTTTTTATGTGGTACATTTATATTCTTGATTAAGATTTTTTTATGGTCATGGGATTTACAATCTTGGTTGCAACAATGCTACCTTTCCAAATGACTTATCATCTCCTATTTCTAAATTTTTGCTTTAATTTATGATATTTGAAATTGTACTCTGTATATGCAGCGATTATATGCCACCAGAGTATGCTATGTTGGGGCAAGTATCTATAAAAAATAATGTTTATAGCTTTGGCATTCTTGTCCTCGAAATTATCATAGGAAGAAATAACACGGCCTACAATTTGTCAGCCGAAATGTAGATTCTTTTAGGATGGGTGAGATGCATATCTGCGTTTAATTTAATACCATGCCATTTAGTTCATGTGGATGTGTCCACTGTTTATATATATATATCTAAGAAGAATGACGAACCCTCTGTGATTATGCAGGTATGGAGGTCATACGAAGCAGGAAACATTGTGGGGGATAATTGATCGAGATATTATTGGAATATGGGATGAAAAGCAAGCAGTGAGATACATTCAGGTTGGTCTTTTGTGTACACAACTGTTGGAATCCAGAGGTGCAACATAATCAAATAAACACACAGCAGAATAAATCCAGCACATAAAACACAAGAGTTTAACATGGTTCACCCAACCAATCTGGGCTACGTCCACCAAACATAGGCATCAGGAATTTATTAAACAAAACAGGAGATTACATCATGAAATCCTCACAAAACTCTCACACACTCTTTCAACATCCGAATGATTGCCTGTTATATAGCATAGAGAATCTAACAGCCTCATTAACTCACTCACATCAAATATAGGAGTCATTAATCACCTCCCAACAACCTGGAGCTAATCTAGGAACTGAATTTCTATTGTTGTCACCTACAGAGATTTATGCCTATTTCACTTCAAACAGAAAATCTCAACAATCTCCACCTTGAAAAAAATTAGCCTAATGCCCTGTTATTATTATTTTATCTTTTCTGCAAGCCAAGAGAAGCCAAACACTAGCGTAGCTTCTCTAACAAAACTGGTTTCGTGAACATGTTTGCACAGTTCTTCTTTGTATGCACCTTTTCAAGAGTGACTCCCCTTTCAGTGATAACCTGTCTTAAAAAATGGTACTTGATCGGTATATGCTTTGATTTACTATGATAGGCCGGATTCTTAGCCAAATGTATTACACTTTGACTGTCACAAAATAACTTGATGCTGTCCTGCAACCTACCAAATTCACCAAACAAACCTTTCAACCAAATTGCTTCTTTGCAAGCATGAGAAGCAGCAATGTATTCTGCTT
>APFE031560723.1:0-36576 GCA_000404065.3 Pinus taeda | reverse complement strand
GATCCTTCCATTCATCAAAACCTCCTCTGAGGGTGCAAAAGTGCATGTTCTGAGGATAAGTTTTTGACAAATTTCTGGACCCTTCTCTAAATGCATGAGAAGGGTTTAAATAATAACCTAATTACACAAATTTAGGATGCGTTTTTTTAAATGACCGCCCTCTTTCAAAGCAAACTTATTTCTAAAAATCGAATCTAATTCCTAACTATCTCTGCATTTACTCCTTGATGTTGCGAGCATTCAACATTTTCTTGAGAAGAGTCGGCTGGTTGCTTTCTGCTTTTGTTTGAGTCAAGCAAATAGGAATGGCAAGTGCTAGCACTATTTTTAGTAAATTAGAAGATATTTTTGGGGATCATCCTCTTGCCAGGTGATTTCACTGCGTATATACTTGGTAACATCCCAAATTTCTCTCAAATTGATTTTGCTTTTGCTATCTTGGCTTCCGGACTTGCAAATGACTTGCTTCTTTGATCCGGGCCTTTGTGGTGTGTTTTTTGTCTGTAGCGCCTTTTCCTTTTCCAGGCGTAAGCTTTTTCAGAATTTTGTAGACATGCTGTTCTTTGTGAGCTTTTTTACCCTGAGTGTTGGATCGCCTATTGATATCAGCATCTATTCAGTAATGCTCTGGAACCTGTGGTTTCGCTGCATGCGGTATTCGTTTATGAGGGGATCTCTTCTCTATCTCCGAGTATTGATGCTTCCCCTTTTTCCTTAGATGTTTCCTGTTTTTCATTCATGCAGTTCACGTAAAGGAAAAGAGTTACAACAATAAATATTGATGCAAAAGCTCTAAGCTCTACGAATGCATAAAATAATGTCACTCATTGTGAACTGACTCTTCGAAAAACATAAAACTGTCCTTCATTAACACTTTGGCGTATGTTCATTAATTTCGTTTAAGGCGCGCGCCCAATTTTTTGGTTTATGAACAGTTTTCTTGAATGTTGGGCCGAGGAAAATTTGCACTGGGCGGTTCCCGCAACTTGTATTTCGTTATTGCGTTATCGCATTTTTCGTCAAGATTGTGATCTCGCAGATCGCAGATCGCAGCTTGTATCATCGCAGCGTCGCAATTATCACAAGATCGCATTTATCGCAAGATCGCATTTCATGTTAAACTATTGTGTGTTGCTTATGCGATGTCGCATATCGACCATCGGAGAATTATCAAGATCTTCATTTATGGGCGCTCCTTGATGTATGCGATGCGATGGATTTCACGTCGTTTTTTTCACATTATTTATTGTGTTCATAAAGAAATGATTTACTCTCTTCTCGCGATGCGATATATTTTTTAAGGAGTACAATGCAAAAATTTATTTTTATTTTTATTTTTATTTTTATTTTTTTATTTTTTATTTTTTTAAGGGTCCCCACTTGTTTAATGTTATTGTTCACACTAAATAAGGAGGGAGGTTGTTGGTGGTCACAACAGGTTGGTGGTTAGAAAGTAAGCCTGATGGTACCTAGGGGGGCTGAAATCCTGAGTCCACCTTAGTCCCACCTGGATAGATTTCCCTAGTGAAGAATCTAGTCCATGGCATTGTGGTGCCTAAATTGTTGAGAAACTGGTTGGATAGATTTCCCTAGTCATGAATCTATTCCATGGCATTGCGGTGCCTAGAATTTCTTCATGTTTTCATATAGTTTGAGATCTTCCATTATATATGTATATTATGAATACCTCCCTAGTTAAGAGGGAGTGTTAGAAAATGTAACTATGTTTGGTCTTCAATAATGTACTTGAGTCATTATGTAATGTACTTGTAAAAATAATAAAGAAAACATTTTTTTATTATTGTAGCAATGACTTATTAAAGCATGGGTTTCTTGCTTGGGTCATTATTATATTAGTCAAAGTCCCCATTGTGGACTCCTAGGATTAATACCGAGTTTATAGAGTCATTATATATTCGAAGAAACCCTTCTTGGGCTTTGAAACCATGTAAAAAGGTCTTGTATCAAGTCAAATGTGAATTATGTACCCTCCACATCATGTCGGCCTAAGGGAGATCAAGTCGGCCTAAGGAACCCCATTCAACCCACAAGAAGCCTATATATTGAAAGAGGTTGAAGTAATTTGAACCACTCTCTCTCAAGCAAGTTAGATATCTCAAGAGGAGTTGGAGAAGTGCGAAGTCTGTTGCCGAGAGGACAAAAGAAGTGTGAGTTTGGGGAAGTCTATAGAGAAGAATAAAATTGAACTTTTGGTGCCTCTCTCTCTATTTCGTGTTTTGGCTTGGGAGATCTAAGTCTCCTACGATTTCGTTGTTGTCGGAAGCTGCATGTTGCCGAAAGATGTTGCCTAGTCGAAGTTGCTGGAAGGGGTCAAAGATATCGAAGGTTGACATGGTGTGGAGGGAAAGTCTAGTCTTGGTCTAGGGTAAAGAGTCTCAAATAATACTATTGAAAGGAAGAATTATCTTGACTAGGTTTTCCCCTCAAGGGGGGTTTTGCCCTGGCATGTGCCTATATCTTGTGTCTCTTGTTTTGTGATCTTCATACATGTATAATTTCTTGATGAAAGATGAGATAATAAAGAAGTAAAATAATCCAACACACTCACAAGTAATTATCAAGAAAGGCTAATCAAACCCTAATATAATATCTTTGATTTTCCAACAAGAGGGAGAGAGAGGGAGAGAGGAAAACAGGAGGCAAGAGTGATAGAAGCGGGGGAGAGGAAGAGAATGGGAAAAGAGAGAGGGAGAGGAGGAGAGAGGGATAGATGGATAGATTGAAGAAAGAGAGTGTATGTTTTGGGGGTGATATAGAGATACAAAGGGAGATAGAGATATAGATGGAAGGTGAAGAGGGGGGAGAAGAGAGAGATCGAGAGAGGGAAGGAGGGACAGAGAGATTGATAGAATGGAGTGAGAGAGCGTGTGTGTATGAGGGGGTGAGATAGAGAGACAAAGAAGGAGAGATGGAGGGAAGAAGATTTCTTTCACTAGATGCATTGATTTCAATGTAGATGGTGCTTTCTAATCCTATTTGATTGCTTGCACTAGATGCATTGATTTCAATGTAGATGATTTCTAATCTTATTTGATTGTTTGCACTAAATTCATTGATTTCAATATAGATGGTGATTTCTAATCCTATTTTATTGCTTGCACCAAATGCATTGATTTCAGTGTAGATGTTGGTTTCTAATCCTATTTGCTTACTTGCACTAGATGCATTGATTTGAGTGTAGATGTTGATTTTTAATCCTATTTGATTGTTTGCATTACATGCGTTGATTTCTATGTAGATGTTGATTTTTTATTTGATGTAATTGGACGTATGATGGTACATTAATTTTAAAGTGGTTGGATTAACATTGTGCATTGATTTCAGTGTAAGCACAAAAAATTATTGACAATGTACATTGATTTTTGTGTTATAGTAATTTAGCCTCTTAATATTGGCGAGCAAGAGAAACAAGGTATGATGTTTACTACAACACCTCAAGCTAAAGATTTAAATGGTTTATGATTTCAACTGTCCTTTTCATATAATCAATACGAAAAGATGGCAAAAGTAACAAGGGTGACAATAAGAATAGTAGAAGAAAATAGTTTGAGATTAATCACAATGAAGACTATTTGTAATTGACTACATTCTTATTATTCACATTTTCTACCAATCAACACTATTGCATTGTCACTTTGCTTTTAAAAAATTTATTTGATCTTTTTTCATCATTAAAGTTATTAACAATATTTATCTTCTCAACAAACTGAGGTAACTAAGCAAATTTAAAATTAAAATGACCATATTAATCTAAGACATATTTATCATATTTAAAATGATTATATTAATATTAGATGTATTTACATATTATTGATAAAATTTAATCATATCTTCAATAGAGATTCCTTAGCTGCACACGACTAAAACAAGCCTAGATCTATCAAGCACCGAGAGGGATCAAATCTCTCGAGGTGCAAACCTTTCTTCAAGTTTTGCACTCAAAAAAGAGGTTTGCACCTCGATAGATTTGATCCCTCTCGGTGCTTGATAGATCCGAAGTTAAGATGGATCTAGGCTAGTTGTATTACTAGATTGAGGTGGGAAAGTCATGTCATCCATTACTTAAACTATGCCAAGAAATCAAACATGGCATGGTGTGAACATTTGAATTGGGAAAAAAAATAATGTATCTATTTTACATTTGGTTTAATTAAACATTTTATTAATTATTTATGATAGTGTTTTTTAACAAATTGGAAAGAGCCTTCTTCAAAAATGGTAAAAAAAAATAAATTTAATGTATATTTCGAATTGTTATCAAGAATTTAATATTTTAAATAATTTTAAATAAATTATTTAGCACAGATTCATGTTAATTTCGAATTTATTAAGTACACAGTGGATCAAACCGTTTGAGGTGCAAACTTTTCTTAAAGTGTAAAATTTGAAGAAAAAATTGCATCTAGAGAGATTTGATCCCTCTTTGCATTTAATAGATGTGGGGTTAACATGGACACACAGACATGCACATCATGTGTTGACTCCATGCTTAGCATGAAAGGAATTACACATCTCGTTCATTTTGAACAACACACTAATCAAATATTTTAAGCATACAATTTTTTTTCTTTTTCATTTGTTTTATATAATATTTTTTTAGATTGTTTTAGGAATAGTCAAGTAATTGAGGAAATGGATTTTTGGCTGTAATCCAACAATACAATTTCTAGCAAAATTGTGATTTCTTGTTGGTTAAAATAACTTTTGAATGTATAAATGGATTCAACGCCCTCAATAACCCTCGAGACACTCGATCTTTGCAAATTAAACAACTTAAACATATGATTTTTAAATCTTTGTAATTGTTTTTTAACAAAACTGATGCGGAAAAATTCTTGGAAAATGGTCATTTCATCTATTAGTTAGACTAGGCATTTGTTTTATATAACATATACATAGTTGACATTGAAATATTTTATTTATAATCTTTATTCTCCATATTAAAATGATTTTTTATTATTAGCATATCAATATTAATTTATGTGTTTGTATTGAATTGTTTTCGTCATTAATTATTTTTTTAAATGTTATATGTCACCTCCAAATTAAGAATTGAACGAATTGCAAAATTATTTTTGAATGTCACTTGTCAATTCTATATTAATTAGTGAGGGAATTACACATCTCCTTCATAATAAAAAGAAAAAGCAATTAAAGACTAATTATGACTTTTTTATATTTAATTATTTTATATCTCATAAGATTTAAGTAAAATTAAGGTTAAAATTGAATTATTTTATTTATAATGAAGATTTGTATGTTATTGTATATTTTAATTTGTTAATGTAAATATTATTTTATTATTTTTAAATGCAGACAATGTCTCCCCCATACTAAATTATAGAGCACAACAATATATCTCTTATACTAAATTATATAACATTTCTAAACATAAATAATTTAGGCTATATTGTTCAAATCTCTATTAGAACAAAAAATTATCGCATTTTTTTTATAAAGTCTTAATTCAAGATTAATATTGTAATTTTAAATGAGGCAAATAAGTGTACATAATGAATAGTCGTAGTCTAATGAGACCAAAATTTTGTCCTGAAAACAATGGAAATTCCAGCACAATTTTGAGAAAATTCGATAGAAATTTTAAAAAATTTGGGTTACAACTGTCAAGCTTTAGGATTTTGGGAGCCCCAAGGTTTTTAATGGTGTTGAATCCATTTCCACCATCAAAAAGAAGATTCAAACACTTCCAAGATTAGATTTATTAAAAAAATTGTCACTGAATTCTTGCGAGAATTTCGTCGTCCAAGTGAAATTGTGGCCTCAGTAGACAACACCCAATGAATATCGAAGTAATGTTATGAGACAATGGTGGTGACATGCTTCTATTATAAAGGACTAGCTGGTATGGAGGTCGGACACCTCCTCGGATAAGGTGAAAGCAAATATTGCTTACAAAGTTATTTCCCTTTCTACTATGGAATCTTCTCAATAATCTTGCTAGTGGAATAAATTTATTTGGAAATGGAATATCCCTGATAAATTCAAGTGTTTCTCTTGGCTATTTCTCCACACAAAAAAAAAAATCTTACCTAGGAAAATTCGCAGAAAAGAGGCTTCATTGGTCCTAATCTATGTGTTCCGCAGGTAGCTGGAAGAATTTGAAGATCATGTTTTTATTAGTTGTCCTATTTCCCTAAAAATTTGGATAAATGTGCTCGAGGTCTTTGACATTAGTGAACTTTTTGAACATACCACTTTTGAATACTTTATAAATCACTGGGTGAATTTTTTTTAAAACCTTCACCCTTCACCTCTCTTCATTGCCTAGGCATTTGGCTTCTCGGGAATAGAATCATTTTCAAATCTGCTAATATTTGTATTCTACAACAATCTTCCAAGAACACGTCCTTATTCAAGGAATACAAGTCATTACAAAACAAAAAAAACTTGAGAAGGATTCAATTCCGTAACATCTCAAAGCTTACCCAGTGGGGTTCTTTGATGGAGCAGCCCAAGGAGACAAAAATGGTTGGGGGGATTGATATATCTATTTGGAAACAAATTTTCACACTTGAAAATTGGCCTTGGAAAAGGAACAAACACAAAAGTTGAACTTATTGTTGTTTGGGATTTTTTGTTTCTTGTTAAGTCGAAAAATATAAATTGTATACAATCCTCGGTAACCCCAAATGTGTTATCGGCTGGCTAGTAGGAAATGTCCACCTAGAAGTGTTGAACCTTGCAGCTTGGAAAAGCATAATAGAAAATATGAAGAACCACTTCTATAGGATCAACTTCCACCATATCTATAGGGAATTCAACTCTACTGCAAATTGACTTTCTAAAATCCATTTATCATTGGATCCTTGTCATGTTTGTTTTGAAGAGCTTAAGGGTGGCACAATTCAGAATGTACGCTTGCTCCAAATTGGTTAGTTGTTCCTCCAAATTCTTCTAGTAGCCCAAAAGTGATAGTTTGCAAAATATTGCTTCAGCTTCTTGCTCATTGGTTTAAAGGAGTTTTCTTTCTTTCTCTACAAAGCAAGTTTCAATTCTCAACTGTCAGATTTTCCAACTTCCTGGTTTTTTTTAATTCTCTACATGTTCTATTTAACTTTATTTATCAATCATGTTCATGCACAAAACATTTTTTTTGTCTCTTACTAGAATATAATGTTTTTGTTGTAAACATTTTTTACTACATAGCCAATATGATTTATGGAGCAGTGTTACCCTCTTTTGCAACAATTTTTTTTGTTTATCTCTTACTAGAATATAATGTTTTTGTTGTAAACAATTTTTACTACATAGCCAATATGATTTATGGAGCAGTGTTACCTTCTTTTACAACAATTATTTTGGATTCGGAACACTCAACCTTATTTGTTGAGCAATGTATTTTTTTTTTACTCCAAAGAATAACAAAAATGTATCTTCTTTATTGAAAAAAAATAATAATAATAATAATAAAAAATAAAAATAAAAAATAAATAGTGACCATGCATTTAATTTCAGTGATACTCTCACTTCACCCAACTATCTTTTATGTTTTAGAGTTTCATGGAATTTCTTAAAAAAAAAAAAAAAAAAAAAAACAAGAGACCTTTACATAGCTTTAGTCTAGGGATTGGAATATAATTATGGTAAGGAGATTCTTACATAGCTTTAGGTTACGGATTGGAATGTAAAATTTCATACATAAAGAGTTCTAGCTGGTATTGAACGTTCATTAAAAGAAATTGTAAGGATCTTGAGATCTTGTAGATGAGAGATCCATATCCAAACTTAGGTAATCACGATGATAAAATGATATACTAATTAAATGTGATGTGATGTATGGTTTTTATATTATTATTATATATATATTATATATATATATATATATATTTTTATTTATTTAAAACTAAATATGTAATGTTTTTATTAATAATGGTTTTTCTTATCAAAATATTATGGTTTGTTAGATGAAAGAGTTTAAAAGGATGTAAACAAGGTTATCATTGTTTTCACATTTGCGCTTCCATGAAAGAGCATGCATTTTCTTAGTTCTAACTTTTCTTAAGAGTTATAATGGAGTAGTATAAGGATGACATTATTGGTTAAGTTATGAAGCTCAACTTCACATGAATATGGTACCAATACCCACTTTAATAGGAAAGAGAGATTTAAATCTTATACCTCTCCCATGTAAGAGCAAAGACTTTATTAATTAACCATGATATAATATACCAAATTTTGTTATGCCTTAAAATAAGCAAAGGATTGGTGCAAGGCCTTTGCTTATAGATCATAGTAGATTTGTTTCCTATATGGATGGAAATGGTTGTCATAGAAGGTGTTAAGACCTATATAAGTCTATGTTAACCCTAAAATCCCCTATTAAGCCCTAGAGATTGAGAATTGCATTTCTATTGTTATATTAGCTAGCACCTTTCATTGTACAATTTCATTATAATTGTAACCTTTGTCTCCTATATATATGCTAAGGAGACCTAGTCTTAGGATCATCAAATCTTGTCTTATATATTGTATTCATTGTAAAACGAGGTATTCCCCTCAAAGTGGACTATAATTATTAGTTTCTTATCATTTTTAAGGCACAAGGTTCATAACATTATGTATCAAACTATGATCCTACGGTTTTGTTGCTTCAAACACATCACCTTAGCATTTTCCCTATATTTTTTTCGAGAACATTTTAGACCATGAAATTTTGAGCAGATCCTCAAAGTACATCTAATTAAAATTTTATATTATGGTTCATTATAGTTTTGGAGATATACCATGTGGAAGATAGAGTTTGTGAATGGTCTTGAAATCAATTTCAAATGAGTGACCTTGGAATTGTTATAATTCTTTTTTCCAGGAAGATTCAAATCATGAAATTTTAAGCATATTGAGAAAACATCTCAAGATATGTTCGGTAAAAGAATTATCTTCTAGCTCACTATAACTTTATATATATATATATATATATTATATATATATATATATATATTATATATATATATATATATGATGTGGAATTTTAGGGTTTGTGAATTGTCCTAAAAACAATGTCAAATGTGACATTAGCAGGGCCAGCACGAGTTGCAACAACAATATCATAGGCAGCACAAGTCGCAGTAATAGGAATCATGACACTAGATTTGTAGTAATGATGACAATGATTAGAGTTGTAACTCTTTTGTAGTTGCATCTTGAAGTTGCAAAAGCAGTGAAGAGTTGCAACAACACTGAAGAGTTATAACAATTGTGGCCACATTGTTTAGTATGTGTTATATTCTTTGCATAACTAGGTCCATGCACTCCCAAAGATGGTTGGGTAGACCCAACAATGGTGGGAGGACCCACCCATGGTTTTGCATATTGTTTTACACATGATGGTTTTGCCCATGGTATTTTGTAGATCTGGTAAAGGGAACTATAGTTAAGTTCTAATCCAAGGTTAATGCAATGAGGATTTATGAATGCTTTGACATGTATATAATGTATTGTGACATTGAAAGGAATATAATGAAAAACCAATATGGTTTTTATAGTTTTGGGTTCGAGGAGAAAAATATCTATGTATCTATTATGTTCTCAGCATTGTATATTTTTTGTATTTTAAGAATTCATTTGCAGTAAATTTCTAGATAGGGTTTAAACCTTCACTATTGGAGTTGCAGCAACTGAAATTTGCTTTAACAAAGAGAGTTGCAGCACCTACAAGGAGTTACAACCATTATCAAGACACCTGCATTGAGTGGTACTTGTATCATGCATGCCACTACTAGTACAAAAAGGTAACAATTTCCAAAAAAGGCACATGAACAAGCATTGAAATGGAACATAGACTGATATTCATACCCTGACCAAAAATGTATCAATATGGATGGAAAAGGTAATAAGAAAGGATGGAAAATGGAAAAATGGTGGACAAAAATGTATTAGACAAGTGCTAAAAATATGCCAATTTAGTTACTTGTCATCTCCCCCCAACCGAACTCGTTGCATGTCTTCATTCAACCAATTATTAGTCTAAATATGAGAAGTTTGGGGTCTCATGGAGGTTATTGAGGTTGTAATTAGTCTGTCTTGCCCAACTTGCATGAAAATACCCCCCTTTCTTGGATTTCCCTCCAATAAGCCAATTCTTCCTTCTTAACTTATAATCCTTCATGTACTCCCTGGTTGGAAGCCAAATCATATAGTGAAACCCAATCCAATTGTTTTAAAAGAACTCAATGTATTTAATGTATTTGTGTACTCTTTCCAATGTAATCTTCGGATTGTTTGGATTGAAGGGGTCTTTTCTCTAGGGGTCTTTTGTAGCTTACTTCCACCTTTCCAAACATCCTTACATGGTTGGTTTCTCCATTAACTCAATATATGCCCTATAATGTATGGTAGTTATATGTATGTTCTCAGCTATAAACTCTACATGTTGGGCAAAGCAAGTCCATTACTTAGTTGGGAAAAGCAAGTCCATTACTTATGAATGTTAATGACCTACAAGAGCATGTAGTACTCTCCCCTAACCCAAAAATTACTGGCAAAATTATGTTGTGCAATTTTAGGGGTTATTGCCCAATCAATATGGTTATTAAGGTAGAACATAAACACACTCAATTTTACATCCCCTGAAAAATTATTAGGTTTCCAAATGGGATCATCAAAAAACAAGAGATTATGGTAATAAATCTCACATAGGAGGTTCTTCTCCTTATTGATACAAGCATAGTAAGCCTCCATAAATGTGGTTGGGCTTGTAATGTCAAATGGCTTACGTGGAGAAGGGGCTCTACAGCAAAGAGAATACTATACTAAAAATCCAAGTTGTATTTTCTCTATCTCCAACCTGTTGACTTGCTTCTCCAACTAAAACAATTTTTTTTTTCTTCTTTTTCATCCTCCCATATAATCACGCGGGTTTGCCATAATTTTTCCCACTTTTCTCTCATTCCTTTGACAATTTTGTGATGCTCCTTAATGGGAATCAATTCCTCCTTATATGATGCCAACAACTGGTTCCATCTGTCTTCTTTTTCCTTTACCCACTTATCTAAGGTATTCAGGTGTATGTCTTTATCCTCCATTATTTTCTTCTCATTTTGAGTGGTCACATCAATAAAAACAAGTATGAGGTTTGTTGTTTGGAAAATTGTCTCTTGCATTTCTTTCTTAGGGGTCTAAGTTGTCTTTTGGGTCTTAGTGTGAAGTTCCCCTTCATCTAGGGAACCTGCCACTTAGGCCAGGTAGTCAAGTTTCTCAAAGGACCTCATCTCCTTAGGCTCATCCTTTAATGCCTTAATAATAACTTGAAGTTTCTTTTCCATATCTAATACCTTATTCCTTCTTAAAAGAGATAAATATAATTGTAAGGAACACAAGGTATTTACTTTCTTAGGCTTCTTAGTTTGGGTATTGTTGCAATGGTCTCTTCAGGAATAGAAATTTCTTTCTCTTCTTCCTACTCCCAATAGATGTAAAAGATAACAACAAGGTCTTCCTCCAAATATTCTCTTGTTGATTCTAATGTTGCAGCAAGAATTTTTGTTCTCAACTCTTAATCATTTGTAGGGTCAGCAACGATTTGGTCATCCCTAATCTCACCTGTTGGTTCTTGTGTGTTAGCAAGGTATTTTTCTTCAAACATATCTATTGGTTCTTATGGAGCACAAGAGGCTTCTGTTGCAACAACTTCATATTCCACCCATGTTGGTACTTATGTTGCAGGAGGTGTTTCTTGTTGTACTTGCTAAGTTGCAGCCACCAGGGTGTGCCTCATTATATTGTTCTTGGGGATTGGCACGTAGGCTAGCCTCTTTGTCATTCCCCTTGGTCACTTAGTAAGAGGTTTACTTCTTATAATCTCCACATCAATATCTTCATTCTCCTTTGAAGTCATAACACTGCCCTCTAGGGTTTCCTCTTCGATATGCACATGCAAGTATTCAACGACCAAGGGAGTTGTAGAAATTTACTTCCCAATTGATAGAAGATGGTGCTGGTGGTCCAAGTGGAATAGGTGGGTGGCCAATAATATCCACCTAGATCAACATCCCCCCATGGGTGTGGTAGTTACCTCCTATCAAACCTTTTCCCCTTCTTTACTAAGGCTTTCTCGAGTTCTAAAATTGTTCCATGATTTCAGGTTTGGATCTTCTCTAGCACTACCATCTTTCTCCTGTTTATGATAGCCTTGTTGCCTCATCAAAAATATCTTATGTGACCTCCACAACTGTACTTTCTACTATTGACCTATCTTCTATGAAATTTAGAGAAAAATCCAAAGACACTTTGTTATTGTATCCATGTAACCTCTGGACATATTCAATCCAACCCACTTGTTTAAATATTGCCCATATGTGATCATAAGCTTGCAACAATAGGGCTTATGTGCATTATTTACAAATGAGGGAGCCTCCCATGGTTTCCTTACTTCTCAAAATTCAAACTATTATTCCTGCAAACAAAATGAATGATTTGACAGTGGGAATTTCCAACTGTGGATGGCGATATTTCATGATGAAGGATTATGTCATTACTGGTGGTGGCATTAATGATGCAACTAGTTTAAATTGAGTGGTCATGTTGAATTATGATAATAAATTTTATCCATTATACAAATTGTTGGGAAAATGTACCTTTCCTTACTTTCCATAAGTGGCCATGCCTTGTTCCTTGGTTGCGTTAGCATCTCGGTCCCATAAACATCTCAAATTCAATTTTTCATTAGAGTTGTAGCATGAGCGCAGGGTTGCAGTAGCGTGCCAAAGTTGCAGAAATGGCGTTAGGAAAAGTTGTAACAACAGTATTCAACTAGAATTGTAGCATTGGCATCAGTAAACCATGGTGTCATAGTAGAAAGCATCATTACTTGTTCTAACCATTCAAATTGCAATAGTGGAGTTGTCATCCTAGAGTTGCAGAAATGAATTTTCAAAGTTGCAACAACAATTTATTATCTCTAATTTGCAGCAAAAGTTTCCTGTCGTTGAGTTGTAGCAACAATTTCTTATCTTTGAGTTGCAGGAATGGTGGTGAGTAAAGTTGCAGCAATTCAAAATGGAATTGTAGGAATAATGGTTTAGCAACAAAGTTGCAACAATGGAGTTCAAAGTTGCACCAACTCGGTCATGTAATGGAGTTGTAGCAACAATGTTGTAGTAAAATAAGTGTAACAACAATAATGTCCTCTCCTACATATCCTAGAATTCATGTTAATGGCAAAAAAAGGAAAGCATAGGTATATAAGCAAAAGGGTAATTGTGGGGTGCCCTTCTGATTTTTATTGTTTTTTCTCTCTCTCTTTCATTTACTTCTTTTAACATGTCATGAACTTAGGTATGCCCCTAAGGGTTTTCATACAATATCTCTCTCCTTTTTATGTATTCCAAGATTGAAGAATGAGTTGTCCTACAAGGATTCCTCCTTTCTAGACAATATATAGATCACTATCAAGCCATGTGTTAGTAATCTTCCTTAAAAAGGCCTCTTTTGATAGTGGTCATTGATACAGTTAAAGCATGCATCCATTGGTCATTAGAGGAGTTCTTTCTTCATCAATAGTATGAATATTTATGGCTCCATTATCATATATTGTATCAATCTCATACAATCTAAGCCATCTGATGTGGAACTTCCCTTTGAAGTCTTTGAACTTGGATTCAAATAGTAGCGCCTAGTATCTAGCTTTAATTTATTATTTTTTATGAAATTATTGTGCCATATAGCCTATGATGTTGTATCATTATGGTTTGATGCAGGGCACCCTCAGGTAATTTTTTTGATTCATTGATCTAGAGGAGCTTTTGCTTTTAAGATTCTAATAAGTATATTCCAAGTTGTATTGTTGTCCCTGGTGTATGAATCTCTATTTCAAAAGGTAAAATAACTCTCTTTTCATATATTGGTTCATTTGGATTACATTTGGTAATAGTTCTCTTTATTCGATATACCCATAGTGCTTCCAAGAGTTGATTATCCTAGTTCTTGAGGTGTACCCTAACAGTGTTGGTGATGATCACCTCAAGAATCTTGTTAGTACCCTCCACTTGTTCATTGGTTTGTGAATGATACAATTTTGTTACCCTGCATTTGATCTTATAAGTGTCCATTAATTCCTTTACAAGTCATGAAGTAAATTGGTTTACTCTATCTTGAACCTTGTGAAAATCTCTTCGTGAAGAAATTCCACTACCACTTGTTCAGTTGTTGTTGGGAGTTCTTTAGCTTCCATCCAATTTATAACACAATCTATGCAAACCAAGATATATGAATTTTGACAAGAAGGGGGATTTATCTGCTCCACGAAATCAATGGCCTATATGTCAAAGGGTTCCAACACCAGTTGAGGCCACAATGACATCTTGTCTATCTGTACTAGTCTACCCATGCACTGGCAATTGTCACATACCATCACATATTCTTTTCCATCGTTGGACATAGATGGAAAATAATGATGTTGTATCATTGTGGTCTAATGCAGGGCACCCTGACATAATTTTTCTAACCCATTTATTCAGAGGATCTTTTTCTTTCAAGATTCTGATAAGTCTATTCCAAGTTGTATTGCTATCTTTGTTGTATGGATCTCTATTTCAAAAGGAAAAATAACTTTATTTCCACACACTAGTTCATTTGGAGTACATATACCATAGCAGCTCTCCAAGTTATTCTATAGACTCATAGTTCTTTTAGGAGTCAATCATCCCAGTCCTTGAGGTGTAGCATTATAGTCTTCATGATGATGACCTAAGGGATATTGTTCTTCCCCTCCACTTGTTCATTGACCTATGAATGATATGGTATTGTACATTACATTGATCTTGTAAGTGTCCATTAATTCCTCAATAAGACTTAAAGTAAATTGAGTTCCTCTGTTAGTCACTATCTCTCAAGGTATCCTAAACCTTGTGAGAATATATTCATTGATAAATTATACTACCACCCATTTGGTTGTTTCCAGGAGTGTTTTACCTTCCATTAATTTTGTAGCATAATTTGTGCAAACCGGGATGTAGGAGTTTTGATAGGAAGGGGGATTTATTTTCCCCACAAATCAAAGGGTTCCAACAATAGTTGAGGTTGCAACAACGTATAATTTTTCTATATTAGTTTACCCATGCATTGTCAATTGTCACATCTCGTCACATATTCTTTGGCATCTTTGAAGATAGAGGGCCAATAATACCCCTAACATAGTACCTTATACCTTATTCATCTGTCAACAATTTGGGCCCCACATGGGCCATCATGGAAAGCTTTCAATATTTTGTAGACCTCATCTTCTTGTACACATATTCTAATAATCTCATCAGGTCCAATGTATAAAATACAACCAGCAATCCATGGGAATCTTCTACTTTATCTAATGATCTTCTATCATTCTTTTGGAGTAAGGTGATGTGGAAAATTTCATGCAACCAAGTAGTTAGTAATATCTATGACCCACAGAGAGTTAATAGATAATGTGAATAGATGTTTGTCGGGAAAGGAATCTTCTACTAGAAGATCATTTTCATTAGATGTTAATCTAGATAGAAAAGGAACAACTATATTAACTTGTCGAAGCTTGTTTAAGACGATTATATCAAGATTTTTCATTAAGTATTTAATAGTAGGATTATTAGCATGTAATATTACTAGAACTATTGTAATGTATTGTCTAAATTTATTTATTGGAATAACGACAAGAAATTGTTTTTTAGTTACCGTGTAGTTCAATTCTACCGATTAGATGTTTCTGATGATGAAGTATATCACATATGCATTTTTCTCTTCAATGGAAATATATAGTACATTTGGAGAGATGTGAAAAGGAAGGGACCAATTGGGCCCTTGCAAAATAATATGTTGTGACACTCTGGAATTTAGTTCCCCAAAGGCATGTTGGCAACTTCCTGTCCACAAAAACTCAACATTTTTGTTAAGTAAAGAAAATTATGGATGACATATCTATGAAAATATTCAATGAAGTGACAATAGTAACCATCATGACCTAAAAAAAATCACATTTCTCTTTGTGATTATGGAATGGGCAGGTTTAGTATTACTTTAATCTTTTTTGAGTCCACCTGGATGCCTTTAGCTAATATATGATGCCTTAATACAATGTTGTTAGTCAAGATCATCTTGCACTTATCATTATTTTGATTTCCATAAGTGGTAAAATCATCCATGTATATTTCCACACAATCATAAACAAGTTTAGAAAATATACCTATTACTGCTTTCTGAAACGTGGTTGGAGCATTGCATAATCCAAATGGAAAGACATGATAGGAAAATTTCCCCCATGGACAAGTGAATATTGTTTTGTCTTGGTCCTCAGGAGCAACAAGGATTTGATTGTAACCATTGAATCCATAGAGGAAAGAAAAATATTTCTTTCTTATGAGTGTATCCAGGACTTATTCGATGAATGGGAGAGGGAAATGATCCTTGTGTGTTGCTTTAATGATTTATTTATAGTCCACATAAATACTCCACTTACCATTCTTTTCTTGGACTATGACAAGAGGGGGCCCATTAACTATCGAAAATTGTGTAGATAAAGCCAACTTTGAGAAACCTCTGTAACTCTTGTTTTACTATTTATTTCAATGTGGGGTTCATCCTAAGCTCAGGTTGTTGAATAGGTTTATATCCTTCATTAATGTAAATGTGATGTGTACAAAAGTGGAGATGGATCCCCTTAATGAATGAATAATTCCAAGAAAAAGCATCTAATTGTGCTTCTGCAATAGTTTAACCAATCACATTTTTTTCTCTTCTATTATCCCTCAATTAATCTTCAACACTTTACAAGGGCTAATTTCAATCATCTATGAAGATGACCCTTGGTATTATTTGGTGAGGAACTAATGTTTGAGAGGTGAAACACTTATTAAGGCTAGAGAGGCCTGAAAAGTTGCATTATGTGGTGGACAAGATGTGTTTTATAGTTGAGGAGGAGGAGGCATTGAAATCATTAATTTCATTTTCCTTACTCTTCTCTCTAATGGTGAGAAATTGGTCAATAGTGAGGACTTGATGAGCTACCTCTTCCTTGTCATTATCCTCCCTGTTAGCCTAGAAACATGTTTTAAGATATGCACTAGGCTTGGTGGGAGGATATAAGGTCAATTTTTTAGTGAAGGTTCCATGGGAAATTGTCATACTCCTTGATCTGCAACCAATATATGCATTTTCATGGCCACCCATGATCCAAATTTATGAAGGAATGAAATGAAATATGCATTTAAAACAAAAACATAGAGATACTGTATATCTGAACTTCAATTAATAAATAAAAAATGTTGAAAACTATTTACATGCAAAATGAAAGCAAACTAGCTTGGGCGATGTTAGCTTATCTCTAAGAAGATATGTGACAACTACATGTCTCCTGAATCATGTTACAATGAGGCTCAAAGGCCTTTTTATCATGAAGAAATAATGAGAAACCCTAAACATCCCCTTAGGAGATGAAGTCCCAAAAGGTATGGGCCTCGATGGCGTTAACTGGAACATCAACTTCCTGGGGTCATAACTTTGGCATACGATCTTCTTTGGTGCGCATAATATTGTTGGGTGTGGAGCATGATTATTTAGAGGTCTTTGTTTTAGCTGAATGTATACCCCAGGAAGATTGTAACCCCTCCATGAGGTGGGGTGCGAGGGGGAATCCCCCCTAGCTACGGGGTCTGGGGGCCAGCGGTCCCCAGCGGGGGTTTTGGGGGCAGCGCCCCCGAAGCTAAAAATAGATGTAAAATTGCCTTGTAAAAGTATAGTAATTTCTAGTTAATTTGGGCCGTTCATTAGGCAGATGATCTGACGGTAAAATTTATGTTTAGTTTAGGGTTTTTTTTTCCCTAGAAGGCAACCCCTCTCTTTATGAGGGTATTGTATTGAGGCTGTGGAATATGTGTGTATTCTTAGAGCAAGAAACGGAGTGGTGAGACTGTGAGAGAAAACAGAGGATATTACAGCGGATCTGCTTTAGGTTGTGTCTCTTCATTTTGCTGGATAATAGAAAGGAAGGATTGGCTGTTCGAGGTGGACGTAGCCCAAACTGGGTGAACCACATATATTTGTGTCTCTCTGGTTTTATGTGTTTGTGTTTTTCCGCATATTATATGTCTTGCATTTCTCTGTCATATATAATATTTTTCTAACAAATATCCCGTTAGAAAAGTCTATCTGAGGACAACCACTTTTGACTACAAACATCAATATTTGAACCATGTGTTTATGTTTCCCAAAAAACATCATTTAGGTCCTCAAAATGGCTCTGAAAGTTTAGGACCTCAAAACTGTCAAAAAAAAAAAAAACTTTTGAAATAGAAAATGTGTTGAAAAAATAGGAAACTGGTAGAAAACGATGTTGAGGTCCAAATGGAATAGGTAGGTGGCCACCAATATCCACCTGGATTAGTATTCCCCCCTTAGGAAGCAATGGTCCCCATTGGATTAAGTGTTGTCATGAGGTGAGGAAACCTCTATTGAACTTGGTCCCTGGTAAGCCACTTTCCTTGGTGTAGGAGTTGGTCGACTTTGACAACCCAATACATTTGGATATTTTGTTGGTGAGTGTTCTTAATTTGTGTGTCCATGATCTAATCATTTGTGCGATGTTCAATGCAATATGGGTTGAGCTTTGTTGGTGTTAGTTGCCCAACAATGCCTGGTGTGTCCAATAATGGTGGAAGTTATGGCCAAAGGCAATCCACATTGAATACTGGGTTTAGGAAAAGGAATGGGGGGATACTTATCTCAAAATTGTTGTCACCCATAGCCTTGGTGATGATGTAAGGACCATATTGGAGTGGTTAAAGATTCTAGTTGGCTCCAGCAAGACATTCCTTCTATATATGGAACTAGACCTTCTCTCCCACTTGAAACTTATGTGGTGCCCGATGTTGATCATGACATTTTTTGTACTTAGTACAGGTTTATCGAGGATATCATGAATCTGTTGGTGGCTGTCTTGAATGTGTTCAATAAACTTGATGGCCTTATCAACTTCATATTGAAAATCTACAAATTCTATCTATGTAGTTGTAAGAGGCATTGCAACATCAATGGGACACAATGGTTGAAATCCCACACCCACCTGAAAGGGGTTGTGGCTAGTTGAGTTCTGTACAACTCTATTGTGGATGTGTTGCACAAAGATGAAACTCTCATCCCATGTTCATAGATTCTTAGTGTTTTACATGTCTAGTATGTGCACTATCATTTTGTTGACAACCTCGGTCTGGTCATCTATCTAGGGGTGGAATGCAGTCAACTCGGTGAGCTTGGTGTCCAACAATGACTAAAGGCTTGACCAAAATGCACTTAGGAACCTATTATCCCTATCTAATAAAATGTTATGTGATATCCCAAAATTTACCCACACTCGTTTGAAGAAGAGAATGGAAGTGGCTTCTATTGTGATACTCTTCTTGCAGGCAGTTAATATGACCATCGTAGAAAATCTATCAACGGCCACAAACACACAATCACTACCATTCTTGGTAGAAATAAGACTAGACATATAGTCCATGGAGATGGATTCCCAAGGTTGTTTAGGAATAGGCAGAGGAGTGTACATGACTTGCTTCTTAATGGTTAGCTTGGAAATGGCACAGGTAATGCAGGATCTGATAAATTTTCTAACATCCTATCGAAGTTTTCGCAAATAAAGATACTTTTGCAGTACTGAAACTATCTTCTCCACACCAAAGTGTCATGCAACCAGGATGTAATGCACCTCCCAAATCAGCTTGGTAGGCTCACTTGAAGAAACACAAAGATGTCCTAGATAGCACAACAATACATCCTTTGTTAGAAAATCATAAAGGCAAAAGTATTTTCTTATATTGATAATTACTTGTGATATTATTACATTCTTATTAGCTTCTTTATGTTCTTCTCATCAACCAATCATTAAAGTAAAAATGTGAAGATCAAGGACACCATACGTAGGCACTCATCCAGGGCTAAAACCCCTTTATAGGGGAAAACCCAGTCAAAACTCTTCCTTTAGTAGATTCAAATTGAGATAAACCAAGTCCCTAGACCAAAATACCTTCCTCCTTCACCAAGTCAACTCTTCCTTTTGATAGATTATATGTTCCAAAGTTATCAAGTGTTAGCTTCTCAAATGCAGCTTCAACCCATAATATTGACCCCCAACTTCAGAACCTTGACCCAGCTTTCAGGATTGCAGTTTCTATCTAGCAACTTCAGTAGTTTCAACCTAACAGCTTCACAACTTCGACCTTGATGCAATTTCACAAATTTGACCTTGATGTAGCTTCACAGCTTTAACCTTGATGAAACTTCACAACTTCGACGTTGATGCAACTTCACAACTTTGATGCAACTTTAGAATTTTGTTGCATAAGAAAGAGAGAGAGAGGGAGAGAGAGAGACCCAAAATTTTTGATTCTAGCTTTCTTCTTGACCTTCACACTTTTTCTACTTCTATCTACTACAATTCAAACTTGTGAGAAATGTGCTACCAAATGAGTCAAGTTGCCCCAATATATAGTGAGTTTGTGAGGTCGAATTCCCTTGTTGAAGCTGACTTGTCCTTTCTTGAGGTTGACTTGGTGGATGAGGCCTAATTGACCTATTTTACAATAAAATAAATCTCTTTCTTAACAAATAAAGCCCAAGAAGGGTATTTTACATTATGACATGGATAAGGGCACTTAACATAAACCCTAGAAGTCTTCAATGGAGACTTTGACCTAAAAACAATTGACCCAAGTATAAAACCCATGCTTTAATAAGTCAATTTCTTTAATAATAAAAATTCTTTTTCTTTATTTTGACAAATGCATTACATCATGACTCAAATACAATTATGAAGGTTGACACTAGTAACATTCTTCAACACTCCCTCTTAACTAGGGAGGTATTCATAATTACATAGATATAGAGGTACATGGAAGATCTCAAAAATGAACCACGAAGAGTTATAGCACACATAGTGTTGCGGACCATATACCTAACCAGGGTAATTTATCTAAGTGGGACTAAGATGGACTCATGCTTTTAGCCATTCTAGGTAACATCAGGCTTACTTGCTAACCATCAACCCAGGGATCTAGGTGTGTATCCAAGGTCAGATCTCCATGACCAAAGCCACCCTCCCTCTTCGGGATCTAGACATCAACATACAGGCCGACCATATGTACTCCCAAGCATTTTTTTCATTAGATGCTTCACCTCTCCTTATAAATTAAACTAGATATAACCATTTGTCCAAGCATGCTTCCAAAGTGTTTATTCTTCTTATGGAGAGATCTACATATAAAAACACAAACCCCAATCAGTAACAAACTTTCAAATATATACATATATAAATATATATACAAGTAAACACAAATCTTCAGGGTCCTATATCATTCATATGTTGGTAATATCATAATTAAGTTGTTCAAGTACACATTGTCGAAAGCTTTCTTCTTTCACTTCTTCAACAAAACCAAATATAGCCTCAGTACTTTCATTCATTTGGTTTCATTCTTACTTCATGGTATTGGTTGTCATAATATTCCCTTCCTCTCAACTAGGGAGATATACCCTTTCTTCTATCCATGCTTCCCCTTAACTTAGGGAGACCAACTACTTCCTTCTTCAATTACACCAGAGAAACTTTCATGGCTCCAATGGATTTATAGACCGGATTTCATGAAATTTGAAGTTCGGGGTTTTCAGTTTTTTAGTGTTTCCGCATGTATTTCTGTTTAAATAGAAAAAGGCCTATTTTCAGGGTTTGTTGCGCCTGTTGATCCATTCGATAGAATGACTTCTATTCTAAACAACAGACCTTTGATTTTTAAGCGGCCTTGTCACAAAAATGTGTTATAATACGCGATGCATTCCAGAGAGCCCGAGAGGCTGCGTGCTAGAGAGCTGAGAGGCTGCGTGCTAGAGAGCCCGAGAGCCTGTGCTAGAGAGTGCATGAGAGCCTGAGTGCCAGCAAGCCAATGAGGAGGTTGCGCTCGATGGAGAGCTGCAGAATGAGACAGCCAAACAAAGCCAGAGATAGCTAGACAGTGTCGCGAGTACTCAGAGAAGTTTGAAAGCCAGAGCGCTTGAAAGCCTGAGCGTCGCAGAGCAACAAAGCGTGAACGAGGCAACGCGAGAAGGTGAGCCAAAGAACTAAAGGTTCAGGCAGAGCCGCCGAACTGCAATGACATAGCCAGAGTGCTACAAAGCTAGATAGCCCAAGAGCTACAGAGCCCGAGAGTCCAGAGAAGTCGTCTTCTTGCAATCGATGCTGTGAGATCGATGTTTCAGCAAGCTTCAGCCCTTTGACATCTCTGTATCAGATGCTGCTGATTGTGACAAGCTAGAAAACTATCGATGCAAGGGAGCCGAAGTCCAGATTGGTAACAGGCTGTGCCTGCACATCGATAATGTGAACGACATTATTCACGGTGGATTGTTTTTGCTAAGGAGATGAACATCAAGCTTCAGATGGTCCCTTTGTAGTGAGGTATATGATTATTGGTCATGTACTTCTTCTTTATGCATTATGTTGCACGGATCCTTGATTAATGTTGATGCAAGATCTTTTTTATTACATGTTGTCATGATTCTTTGCTTGATTTGATGCAGAATCTTCTATGTGATGTACTTGTTGTCATAACTCTTCATGTTATGTTTTGAGATCCCTTGTTATATGTTGTTGGGATACTCTTGTTGTCGTCATGCATGTTTTGCATTGAGATCCCTTTTGTGCCATGTTGGCGGGATACTCATCATGCATGTTTTATGTCATACCGATAGGAGTCTTTTGATTGAGAGTTCTAGTTGTGAAACATCTCTTAGAGCCACTCCTGCATGAGGGCATTTTTCCTTGTATGATCGCGACATCATCTCTTGTGTACATCACCATTATTGACAACACTTAATGCAGTGGCCTACACGACCTTGACATAGGGGCTCGGAGACGTAGTCCCTCCTGGACGAACTCCATTATCAACGCTTATGTGTTCATGTGCTGATGATTGTTACGTTCCTCTCTTTTTTTGCATCCAGATATATTCATTAATGTTCTTTTAAAATGCAATTTAACACATCACGAAAGTAAAAGGTCTTGGAAGGGTCCTTCATCACACTCGGACCTGGATCAAGTGGTATCAGATCGGTCTTTACGTTGATGTGAATTGTAGTGTGAACAATGACAGAGGATGAAAGAGCGATGTACGAGATCGTGCTTAACATTTCCATGAAAGTGGAAATTATGTATGAAACTCTACAAAAAGAGACAGAGGAAAAGGAGTGATTGCAGGTTCAGTTGCAAGCCATAGAGGAGGCCATGGAGGAACTGAAGCAAAACAAGCATAATCTTCAAACATATAATGATGACATGAAGATGTGTCTACATGAAGAGAAAGAGGAGAAGCAAATTTTGCTACAATAGCTACAAGCAAAGGATGAGGCCTCGGAAATGTTGCAGCGAGACCCATGTGAGGTAAAAAGTAGTTATCCATCTTCATGTATGTTTCCTAATGATGATTTCACTATGTTTGAAAATCTCGCCACAAGAATTGGCTCCAAACTATTAAAGAGAATGGGGTATGAAGGAAAAGGCTTGGGCATTAATGGCCAAGGCATTATCAACCCCATCAAAGTAGAGGAATTACCCGTCAGGCAGGACTTGGGTATGTTAGGAAAGAAGTTGGGAAATTCACTGAGACAGTGAGTGAACCACCAACAACGGATGATGAGAAACCCTCATCAGATCTGTCCAAATCGAAAGAGGAGGTAAAAGATGTTGATTTCCTTTCGATTTAAACTTCTCATAGTATGATGTATTTTGGAGAGTTGGAGATCCCAATTACAGGGACAAACATGAGGCTCCTTACAAGGATGAGGCACGAGGAGAAAGAAGAAGTTGGTGTTAATAACCAAGGCATAACTCCACCTTTGGAGGTTGTGCACGAACATCCATTTGCAGGCTCGAGATACACTAAAGGAGAGTGCTTGAAGGTGTCAAAGTCATCCGAGACATCGATGAAATCAGCGAGGAAAGAGAATGATGGGAAAACATCCCCATCATCCCATGGCAGTATCCATTGCAGGGAGAGAGCTGAGGCAAGCTCTCATCGCCATACTGACATCAGAGACAGCAAAGGAAGGTATAACCATTCTCGATCTTCGAATGTTCATTATGATTATGATCATGTTGTTAATAATGCACGAAGATCAAGGCATCGAAAAACATGTACCTTTTGTGGTTTACCTAACCATACCATTTCTAAGTGCTGGAAAAGAATGGCAGCACTCATGAGATGTGAAAGACCCTCTCAAAAACATGAAAAGAAGCAAGTTAAGTAGATATGGAGGAAGAAAATCTACTGCAGTCATTGCGACAGAAATGGCCATCAAAGAGCCACTTGTTGGAGGCTCCATCCAGAGCAGCGCCTTAAAGACAAAGCGTCGGTGCATGAACCAGGAAGAGCAGTTGTTCGACAAGCAAAACCACCTCAATGAGGTGACCCATTCACATTGATAAGTGAAAAATGTTCCTAGACATGTTATCGTTTCATGGTCATTCTTTTGTAAATCACTTGTTTCATTTTAAAATGTAAATGTGATGATGTGTTTCCATCACTTGGTCAGCAACAATGATGTTTGGTCATGTTTTGAGTCGTATTTTACACTCTGAAAGTGATGTTATGTTTCCATCACTTGTTGACACAATAGTGTTTGGCCTTATGTATGTGAATAATGTGTTGCAATGATGATGTGTTTTCCATCACTTTTTGAAGCAACAATGATAGGTTGGTCTTATTGTCATAGCTGGGATATTACGTCCATTTTAATGTAAACTTGACTACCGAGTATGTGTTATAAACTCGTGGCAAGTGTGGGACGTTTGGGTCATTAGTTGGTCATGTCATTCAAGCATGTAATTTGCAAAAAAATGTACTACAGGATGCAGAGGTAGTAGGTGTCGGTTCGTCACTTAAGGCTCTGAAGAACAAAGGTGAAGGAGATGGAAGCGAGACCTTTCCAGGACGCTTGTGATGCAGACAGGGTATAGAGAAAGTTGCAGGTTATTTTTCATGCTTTTGGAGGACCAAAAGCTCCTCAGTGGGAAGGATTGATCCAAGTGGCTCTAGAAAGACACACAGGACAAAGAGGGTTATGAACGCTCAAAAATCAAAGTGTTCAGAATGACTTCAAACTACAACCAGAGAGTAGATCTCGTCGTCCTTATTCCAACAGTGTGAACGACACTTCAATCTGAGTCTGGATGATGAAGTTATCGCGAAAAGAGTTGCCTTGGTTCCTTTGAAAAAGGAGGCTTTTCCTCTAAAAATGGGTCTAAAAGCCTTATAAGGCAAATCGCAATCGGGGGGTCCAAAGGGGTGGACTTAAGGCAGGCAGACGAGAACCTCGATCAGCTATCTTCGATTAATCGGAGTCAGGGGCATGCTATTGACGATATCGGGGACTTAACTCATGCGATCGGCGATCAGCATCGGTGATCGGCGTCGGCGATCGGCATCTACTGATGCCAAAGGCAGGACCCTTGGGCTATAGCGATGTAATATGCTGATGGTGACATGCAATCTCAGCCATCGGATTGGAAATAGATCAACAGCCAGGATTAAATAGGCAATCGAGAGATCGACGATCTTAGATACCAAGGGGCGATGCGATAGCAACATGTAATGCAATATGGATTGTTCGATCAAGGAACAGATTAACGGTCCAAATCTAATCGACATATCGGCAATTGGCGAATCAGCGTATCGCTGATCAGCGATCGATGATCCCCTAATATATAGGGCCATTGACATCAACAATAGTGATTTGTGATAAAGGGTCGGACCCGATGGATTTATAGACCTGATTTCATGAAATTTGAAGTCCAAGGTTTTCAGTTTTTTAGTGTTTCCGCGTATATTTCTGTTTAAGCAGAAAAAGACCTATTTTCAGGGTTTGTTGTGCCCGCTAATCCATTCGATAGAATGACTTCTATTCTAAACAACAAACCTCAGATTTTTAAGTGGCCTTGTCACAAAAACATGTTATAAAACACAATGCATGCCAGAGAGCCAAGAGGCTGCGTGCGAGAGAGCCCGAGAGGTTGCGTGCCAGAGAGCCTAAGAGGTTGCGTGCCAGAGAGCCCAAGAGGTTGCATGCCAGAGAGCCCAAGAGGTTGTGTGCTAGAGAGCCGAGAGCCTGCGTGCCAGAGAGCCTGTGCTAGAGAGTGCACGAGAGCCTGAGTGCCAACGATCCAATGAGGAGGCTGCATCTAATGGAGAGCCACAGAATGAGACAACTAGACAAAGCCAGAGATAGCTAGATAGTGTCGTGAGTACTCAGAGAAGTTTGAAAGCCAGAGCATCGCAAAGTAGCAGAGCATGAACGAGGCAGCATGAGAAGGTGAGCTAAAGAACCAAAGGTTCAGGCAGAGCCACTGAACTGTAGCGACATAGCCAGAGCACTACAAAGCCAGATAGCCCGAGAGCTACAGAGCCTAAGAGTCCAGAGCAATCGTCTTCTTGCAATCGATGTTGTGAGATCGATGTTTCAACAAGCTTCAGCCCTTTGACAACTTTGTTTCAGATGTCGCTGACTATTACAAGTCAGAAAACTATTAATGCAAGGGGGGCCGAAGTCCAGATTGGTAACGACCTGTGCCTGTGCATCGACAATGTGAACCACGTTATTCACGGTGGATTGTTTTTGCTAAGGAGATGAACATCAAGCTTCAGATGGTCCCTTTGTAGTGAGGTATATGATTATTGTTCATGTACTTCTTCTTTATGCATGATGTTGCATGGATCCTTGATTGATGTTGATGTAGGATCTTGTTTTTTTACATGTTGTCATGATTCCTTATTTGATTTGATGCGGAATCTTCTATGTGATGTACTTGATGTCATAACTCTTCATGTTATGTTTTGAGATCCCTTGTGGTATGTTGTTGGGATACTCTTGTTGTCATCATGCATGTTTTGCATTGAGATCCCTTTTGTGCCATGTTGGCGAGATACTCATCATGCATGTTTTTATGTCATACTGATAGGAGTCTTTTGATTGAGAGTTTCAATTGTGAAACATCTCTTAGATCCACTCCTGCATGAGGGCATTTTTCCTTGTATGATCACAACATCACCTCTTGTGTACATCACCATTATTGACAACACTTAATGTAGCAGCCTACACCACCTTGACACTGTGGCCCGGAGACGTAGTCCCTCCTGGACGAATTCTGTTACCAACACTTATGTGTTCATGTGCTGACGATTGTTACATTCCTCTTCTTTTCTGCATGCAGATGTATTCATTAATGCTCTTTTAAAATGAAATTTAACACATCATGAAAGTAAAAGGTCTTGGAAGGGTCCTTCGTCACACCCGAACCTGGATCAACAAGAGTGATCAAATAATATCATGAGGGTAGATTCAATCTAATGATTAATCACCATAACAAGAATATTTGTGATTCAAAACCCTAGACATAACAATGTCATTAATGTAAATTAAATTTCAAAAGAAGAATGGGCGTACCTTTTACATGAAGAGAACTCTATAACAAAGCTTATAGTCCAAGACATACCTTGAGTTGTTTCTTAACAAACCTTGAAAGACATCAATCCTTGAAGAGCTTTCTTTGTAGCAGAACTTACTCCATGCTTCAAGTTTGTCTTTTAAAGTCTCCTCCATAACCTTCAATCATTCAGTAAGCTTTTCTAACCAAGGAAAATTTAAATAAAAGGTTATCAACAAAAAATACAAAAACATCTTAATGTGACGAGGAAACCAAACGTGAAAAGATGAAACAACGAACAAAATAATTATCTTTTGTTAAAATGGTGGAGACTCCCTCTTAATCCAATCTCAAGGGACACCTATAACTCATCAAAAAAAAAAAAAAACCAACAAGACATGTTAGACTTACAAACTCTAGAAAACCAAAACATAAAGGAAAATATTTCAAAAAATTAAAGTAGAAGGATATTCAAGGGATAATGTCCTTAAGACTCTCTAGCAAATAAGACTTTGATTTCTAATTCTTCCATCAGGTTTTTCTTCGGTGGAGCTTCATCTACAATATTTGCATGATCCCTCGATAGGTCAAATTTCTTCTTTGGTCCTTTGAACCTATGAAGGTTCCCTTCTTATTTTGCTGATAATAATAGGAATTATAGATATTTTTGTCTTCATCTTCCTTCTAGTTCTTTATTAACGATACCAGAGCTTCTTCTTGACTATTTGTGTTATCACCCCAAGAAACTCTCCTAGTTTGTAGCTCGGAGATTCTCGGGACATTACTAATTCAACTTAGTGTTGTAGATGGATGCATGGAAGGAATGATGCTTGTTCAAGCCAGATAACCACTCCTACTTTGCTTGACTCCAGACATGCGTGAACACCCCCATACTACAAGGCTTTAGACCACCAATTACTCATAGTTTAAGGATTGGGTGAATATGGAGAATACTGACTACACCAACAGATGCACAAGACCTTGTGATGGTTGGCTGCAACCAGTAAAGAGGCCTACAAATCTAACTCCCTAATGCACAGATAGGATGACAACTCTCTGGCATTAAGTGAAAGGAAACATGAATAACACATCCACTGATACATACAAGATTTTGACATAGAGGTAGGATGATAGCTCCTCTAATGCTAAACATCAAGAGTTCAGGAAAACTGCATAACAGGCACAACCTAGAACAGAATAGGAATGGAAAGTGAGCAATTAACAGCAAAAGAAGCTTGTATTAGCTGAAAATGAAGAGGAGACGCTGCAAGTATCAAGGTAGTTACAGTGTCCAGAAGTTGAACCTTACACCAAAACAACAACCATCAACCCTGATTACATCTTGTTTCTGGGTATATATAGAGTTTGAATACAAAGGCACTCGGCCACTCTAAGTGTGGAGAGGTCATAATTGACCACCAACCGCTTTAACTACCTGACAGAGCTTCTGAGTGCAATTGCTTGCTGTATCAGATGAATTTGATCTCCTCAGGTGCTCTGCTGTCCCCTGAGGTGCTTGGAGTGTCGTATAAGATAAAATGCCATGCTTGTTAAATGCAAGTTTCTGCTCAAGCCTTGTCCTTCTTCTTTTCGGGTATACAGTCTCTTGAATGTGGTGGTTGAGGAGGAAATGCACCAGGTACAGGTAGAAGGTCATTTCGTCCTTCGGGCGCACGGAATGATCGGGGTGAGAGGAGTGCATGACGGATGTACGAGCAGGACGGAGGGAGGAGATCAGCCGTCGCATCAAGCAGATAGACGGTGGAGATCGCTCAGTGGGAGGTATCGGGAGGAAGCAGGGGCAAGACGATTGCGAGTTGTTGGATCTCGAGTGGGCAGATCCAACGGTCATCAGGCGGAGGAGACGCGCGGGATTTAACTGGCGGGCAAAGCGGTTTGAGAGGTAAGTGGTATAGCTCGCACTGTCGTTGGGGGTTGGGTGGTAATCATACAATGGTGTGCGATCACATTCAACATGTGACGCGTGGCGGCGAGGAATGGGCGAAAACCACTTTTCATCATGAGTTAACGTGCAGTCGGTTTGTGGGCGCAGGGAGAGCGAATGTTGTCCAATCGCGACGGAGATGATCGGACGACGGGGGGTTGATTGCACGAGTTTTCGTTGGGTGTGACAGGGAAAGAGCTTGTGAAGGCGGGCGGTCATGTGAACACGGTTATATGATGGTTTAAGCTCCGCGCTTGGGGGCCTGAGGGAGCCTGGGCTTATAGAAAGTTTTAGAGGTAAAACGAAGGTAGCGGGGTTTATGAGAGTGTAAGCAGAGTGAAGGAAAATGAGAAGGATGGTTGATGCGAGTCGTCTTTGAGCATAAACAACACGGCCAGGCCTATATTTGACCCTCAAAATGTCCCAGTATGTAGCAGAGCTAACAGTTTGCATTCCATATTTGTTCAAATGTTGGAGTATCCTTCCAATTGTTAAGTCCCGATGCAGAAGCACTCCAAGATTTTGGTAGTCATAGAAGAGTAGTAATTACGATCTCCTTTTCTGGGACAACTTCATCTATTTTTTGGAGTTCATATTTGATTATAGATATCCTTATAAAGTAGGATAACACAATATTGTCTTTCATCATATTAATAGTCCTTAATTCATTCTTGAGGCTTGCTATTTGACCAATGTTCTTGATGGTGAATAATTTGGAGAGAGTGTCATAAATTTCTTGAGCGGAATCTATGTTGGATATGTATGGAATTAGGTTGTCCTTAACTCCATCCACTATTAGGTTTATAGCCAGGATTTCAATTTCTCTTAACTTTGCTTTCTCTGCTTCATCTATAATTTTCTTGATTTTTCCCTGAACAAGATCCAAAACTTTATTGTTTTCAAGGATGAGATCTATCCTCTTTTTCTCGACCCTGTAGTTGGAGGCTCCTTCTAGTTTGTTTTCTCCCTTCATTGAGTTTGACATAGTTCCTGTAGATAGTAGGCTTATATCTTTCTTTAATGACCTTTCTTTGATCTCTTTTCCTCAATAGATATTCAACTTGCCTTTTTCTTCCTTCTTCACCTTAGCTCTGGTATCATGTTAGAAAATCATAAAGGTAGGAATATTTTCTTATATTGATAATCACTTTTGATATTCTTATGTTCTTATTAACTTCTTTATGTTCTTCTTTTATCTTCTTCTCATCAAGCAATCATCAAAGTAAAAACATGAATATCAAGGACACCAGATGTAGGCACTCAGTCAGGACTAAATTCCATTTATAGGGGAAAACTTAGTCAGTACTCTTCCTTCACTAGATTCAAATTGAGATAAACCAAGACCCTAAACCAAAATACCTTCACACCAGATGTAGGCACTCAGTCAGGACTAAATTCCATTTATAGGGGAAAACTTAGTCAGTACTCTTCCTTCACTAGATTCAAATTGAGATAAACCAAGACCCTAAACCAAAATACCTTCCTCCTCCACCAAGTCAGCTCTTCCTTTTGATAGATGATCTCTTCCAAATTTACCAAGTGCCAAATTCTCAAATGCAGCTTCAACCCAGAATTTCGACCCTCGGTTTTAGAACCTTGACCCATCTTTTAGGACTGCAGTTTCTATCTAGCAACTTCACTAGATTTATCCTAGCAACTTCACAACTTCAACCTTGATGTAGTTTCACAACTTTGACCTTGATGCATCTTCACATCATCGACCTTAATGCAGCTTCACATCGTCGATCCTGATGCAACTTCGACCTTGATGAAACTTCACAACTTCGATGCAACTTCACGACTTCAATGCATCTTCAGAATTTCATCGCACATGAGAGAGAGAGAGAGAGAGAGAGAGAGAGAGAGAGACCCAAAAAAATTGATTCCAACTTCCTTCTTGAACTTCACACTTTTTTCTGATTCCAGCTACTACAATTCGAACTTGTGAGGGATGTGCCACCAAATTAGCTGAGTTTCTCCATTATATAGTGAGTTTGTGAGGTTGAGTTCCCTTGTTTAGGCTAACTTGTCCTTTCTTGAGGCCAAGTTGGTGGAGGAGACCTAATTGACCTATTTTACAATAATATAAATTTATTTATTGACAAATTAGCCCAAAAAGGGTCTTTTACATTATGACATGGACAAGGACATGTGACAAGAACCCTCGAAGTATTCAATGAAGACTTTGACCTAAAAATAATTGACCCAAGCATAAAACCCATTTTTTAATAAGTCAATTTGTTTAATAATAAAATTTATTTTTCTTTATTTTGACAAATACATTACATCATGACTCAAATACAATTATGAAGACTGACACTAGTTACATTCTTCAACATCCTTAAGGTGCTAATCTATAATTGGCCTTCCATCCATCAACATCTTGAGCGAATTCTGAATCATTTTCATATAGTTGCAACCATCCAAAGATCTTATACCCACAAGATTTGAGAACTGTGCTCAGTGCCACAATTAGGGGTCGACTGAGGCAGTCTGCAACGTGATTGGTGTTACCCTTCTTGTATTTAATGTTCAAATGGAATTGTAGCAGGTATGTGGACCATTTCTTATGGCGATCATTTTGCAACTTCCCCCATGTCTATATAAATTGAAGAGGTCAGTGATCAGTGTGGATGATCGTCTCCTTCCCCATAATATGTTGTTTCTATTATCAGCACGCCTACATGATAGAATACACTTCCTTATCATAGGTGGGGTACCTTTGAATAATATCAGAGAGCATTTCACTATGATAGGCCATTGGATGCCCTTGTTGAGTGAGGAATGCACCAATAACATAATTAGAGGCATATGCTTCAATCTCAAATGGTTGTTGCAGGTCTGGTAAGGTGAGGACTGGTGCAGAGCAAAGGAATTGTTTCAATTTAATGAATGCCTTTTGTCGTGACTTAGACCAAAAAAAACTTTGCTTTTTCTCCACCCTTGGTAACTTGCCTCAAGGGCCAAGTGATATGAGAGAATTCCAACATGAATCACTGATATAAATTAGTAAGGCATAAGAAGCTACGAATATCTGTTAAAGTCGTTGGGGCTAGCCAATCCCAGATGACTTGGATCTTAGTTGGATACACATGCATGCCTTGCTCATCAATTATGTAGCCCATATATTGGACCTAGTCCATGTAAAAGGAGCATTTCTCCAGGTTTTCACATGGGTTGTGTTGTCGTAGGGTTTGAAGGACTTGTTGAATATGTTACAAGTGCTTTGCCCAACTCTTGTTGAAGATGAGGATATCATCCATATATACAACCATGAACAAGTTGGTGAAAGGTCATAAGATGTCATCCATCAACCTCATAGAAGTTGTGGGAGAATTTGTTAGCCCAACGGGCATGACCAACCACTCAAAGAGACCCTCCTTGGACTTGAAGGAGGTCTTCCATACATCTATGGGTTCTATTGGAACTTAGTGATATCCAAACTTCAAATCAATATTGGTGGAGTACTTAGCCCCCTTGAACTGGTCAATAAGGCCATCAATTTGTGGGATCAGGTATTTTCTCCTGAATATGATTTTTTTAGTGCTCGATAATCAACGTAGAGTCTTCAGGTCCCATCTTTCTTCTTCACGAGTACAATAGGGTTGTGTTGTGCTATACAACAACCCCCCATTTCATCAAAATTTTATACAAAATCATAATATGAAATGGGTCCCTTTTAAATTTAAACTTAGCTAGATGTGTAGATAAATTGGTATTAACCCATCATAAGAAAATCCTTATTAAAAGGCTTAAGGTAAATGAATCATTTTAAAAGCCTTTTGAATAGAAATAAAAGTGTGACTTTAAAAAATTTATAAAACTCTTCGTTATTGCAATAAAGTGATCGGAAGATCACATATCGTAATAACAAAGGAAACTTACGAAAAAGCACATCCATTCTCTCCGATCCGAAAAGGTAATAGCAATCGGAGATTGGAGATATCAAATGCCAAACACAATATAAAGCATCCCTTTAATTCCTCCGATGCGATAAAACATATCGCAATCGGCAATGACAACAACAAGCCAACACATAATTGAAGGCGGGCTTAAATCCTCTTATGCGATAAACCATATCGCAATCGGCAATCGACGAAATCACAATGACATAATAATAAAGCCCGAACCTATCCTCCGATTGCGATGTATTAATGAGGCGCACATCTTGAGAATGTATTTAAAAGGTTTGCATGCATTGTATCACCTTTCGGTGATCGGAGATATTTAAAACAAACATTAAAGCCTTTCCCTTAACGTTGTCGATCACCGATTTGCGATTTACCTCTAATTATCCATCAAAGAAATCTAAGCCACGCTTGAATGAATCATTCAGCATATAAACGACATGATGGGCATTTAAAACCTTCTTACCACGATTGACAGGTTAAACAGCTAACGTTCCTAGTTTTAAAATCTATATAATAGATGCAAAACTTTGAATGAGATAAATACAAATAATTTAATTGAATTTACAATTTAAAAATCTTTGGTCATATTTTTATACTAAAATAATTATATATCATCATTAATTAATTAAATATAAAACTTATAAATTTAAGATTATTTTGTATGAATGCAGGAGCTATTTCTTTATTTACTTTTTGAAGTTATTACATTGAATTGAATTAACTTGGGTGTATCTTAGCCTTACATTTTTAAAGATAAAAAAAAATAATAATAAACCATGTTTTATGAATTTACATAAAACTTGAAATTTATAGTAATGATTTTAAAAAAAAATCAACATTCAAACAAGTTGAAATTCCAAACCTGGCCCCAATGGCCTCATGCTTAGTGGAACTGAGATCATGACTTTTGTCATAAAACACAATTTTATGAGATTGTTGAGAATTTTTAAATTAACTTATCTTCAATAGGCTAATCCTAGAGGAAAAAAACATTTTAATTAATATATTTGGAAACCTGGCTCCAATAACCTTACATCCAATTAAATTGACATAATGACTTTTGTCATAAAACACAATTTTATAAGATTGTTGAGAATTACAAATTAAGTTATATGCAATAGGCTAAGCCGAGAGGAAAAAACATTTTAATCAATATATAATATCCATTTAGAGTGGCCTCAAGGGATAGTCAATTGGTTGAGTTCTCGTTGCTAAGTACCATTCCAATTGGGAGGTCATGGGGTCAAATCTCCTTGATGCCCTTGGGATTAGGCCCGACCAGATAAGCCGACGGGTAAATCCCTTCGGGTGGATCTGCCAGGATTACTCCCTGTGGATGTAGTGACCACTTAGTGACCGTGAACCACAATTGAAAAAAAATATCCATCTAAAGTAGTTTGATTGGTAAAAACATGCTTTACATTATCGAATGTAAGTATATGAGTCAAAATAGCTAACTATTGATAAGTAGCTTATAAAGTTTGCCATAATCTTTTTTTTTTTTCCTGAAAATGAGAATCCACGATTATAATGATTTTATTGTAAAAAGCAAATTTATAGTCATACATTTTTTTAATCAAAATAAGAAGAGTTCATAAATGGATGTTAAACTTGATGTTAAAATAATACATAAAATTTGTTTATATATATATTACTTGGAATGAAAGCACGGGAAATTTTGGAGTACTTCCCCACATTTCATGGATGGTAAACCACCAACCTTGATTACAAGGCCTCACATTAAGGGAATTGAAGAGAGTCAAACTCATGATCAACAACAACTAGCAACAATATCAAATAACTTCACATTTGGGTCTAGACCTCCTGAGCTAACCCTTGGGGTTATATATATATGTGTGTGTGTGTGTGTAACCCAAGGGTAAATTGTTGTAATATTATTGATAGTAAATAATATTACATTTGTATATGCCAAGGCATTCCAATGGCTATAGCTCGACCAATGCTTCCATGAAGAAGTAGAATAAGCTCCAATGAGCCTGTTAGATCTAGTACAAAAACTCAACCCAACAGGTTTGTAAATCTGTGTTGATTAGCATGTATACAACAATTAATCATCTTCTAATCCTAAAAAATAGTGTACATATATACCACCTATATATCAGTCCATTCAGAGGTACATCTGATGACTATATTTTTTTTTCTATCTGTTTAGAAATAGTCGGACAGTGTCTAACTAGTAGGCCGAGTAATATATTTACATCATAAATTATATATAAAAAATCATCAAAGAAAAGAGAGTATAAATCTTAGTGATCACACCCAAGGGTTGAGAGAAAATTTTGAGAAGTGGCCTTCCATGTATTTTGTAGTCTTTCAATTGCCTTTGTCCAGTGCCAATCCACTCTTTGACTTCTCATCACCTTTTAAATTCTTGCATCTGTATATATGATTAGAGGAGACAGAAGTAAGAGATGCGATACTTGTTATAATTTTCTAATATACTGGGAGCAAAGTCTAATTCCCAAGCCTAAAGGCTCCATTCATCTAATCAAAGCACGATAAATGTGCAACGAGTGAATATTTATGTGAAGAGCAAGTTATATCAGGAGCATAAGAGAACATAGTTCTGCATAATTATTGGAGGTCTACCCAATGTTGTAGGAAAAGGAGAAGTAATGTGAATTTGAGAAGAAAAGGAGCCCCCCTACACCTCCTATTGAAGGGATAGACCGAGGAGTCCCATTAGAAAAATCCCACAACTTGTCCTTTTGAATTTCCACATTGGGGGGATTTGCAGCAATGTTGGAAATAAATTTCATAGAGAGTTAGTCCTATAGAGCAAGGCCTTACATGAATACACAGAGGTAAGAGTAGCCCTAGTTTTTGAAGGGAGCATGGTTTTATTCCAACCAAATCCCCCATGTTATGATCAAAGGGAGAGCTTTGACTGTGTTTGAGTGATTAGCTTGAATCCAAGTTTTTAAATAGTATTCCAATCTATCTCCTTGCCAACTGCAAGCTGGCCCCTCACGATATTTTATTTCTTTTCATATTGCCAATGTGAATGGAAAATATGGATTTCGAGTTTTCCAAGTAAAGAGGGCATCAACTTGGTCCATTGAAAAAAAATTGTTGAAGGATGTCCCATGTAGGAATTTTGTTATTTAGTATGAACCACATGAACATCTTGGAATTTGGAGGGCATTTAAATTTCCATAGTTTTTCCTCCCACCAAGGGGCTTCCAAGGTACTAGAGGATTATGCAAAATAGTGATATCATGTTTTTGGAG
>APFE031560713.1:0-63329 GCA_000404065.3 Pinus taeda | reverse complement strand
CCCGTTCCAAAATTTGTAAAACTTAGGCAAATATAAAATTTAAATTTAATATTATAAAACAAAAAAACAAATCCTTTGATTCATGAAATTATAAAAATTATAAAAAAAAATAAAATCTTAGTCTACTCTTTTATCAAAATAGCCTACAAAATGATGTCAAGAGAGTAATAATGGTTCAAACTTGTAATATTTCCCTATCGTATAAGAACGTGGCATTTGTGGGTTTTAATTGGTCTTTTCAACATAAACTTGTAAATCTATGACATGGATAACTACCATGTGATTGCACTAATTAAATAAATGATTCCATTGTTAAACTCAATCTCTTGTTGGCTTATTGTAAATATTTTTTATTTTTATAATGTGAAATATAATTTTTTTTTTTTAATATTTCAAAATCTATAATTCATTTATATAATGTAACATAAATCAACATTTCTTTATTCTAAAAATGATTAATATTTAAAAAAATAACATAAATATTTTATATCTATTATTCAATTATAAAAAGTCGATAACAAGAAAAGCATATTGTTAAAGTTGTTGTTCTATACAGATTGAAGAGCAGCCCTAAAGTTGACTTTTTTAACACATAGAATTTTTGTTTAATTATAGATTAGGATCTCAAAATTATCCTAGAAGTATATGACCCAAAAATCTATAGAAAGACTATCAAGATGGAGAATTGTGCTAGATCAAGCTAAATCAATATATCCACTTGCAAGTATTGGACATGGTTTTATATTGAATATTGGTTTATAATTAGGATGTCCCATACGGTTTGAATTAGAATAATGGTGTTATAAGACTAATTTATTTAAGAGGATATTGAATTGCTATGTTGAAGGACCTTTTATCTTAGATTCTTTAAATGTTGAACTAATTGATTGCTATAAACACTTATGAGAAAGTGGAAAAAAGTATGTAATTATCCTACTTCAATCCATTAAATGCATTTCGATATCAAATACCCAATAGTGATTTTAATCATGAAGAGTATAATTACACATAATGGATGTCATTTATAGGTTTCATGCCTAACACACTTGCAAAACCTTTATATCCTAGTTATCTTGAAGTATGTAATTAATGATATGGATACTCAAAGTCTAATTAAGATATATATTGAAGAACACACTCTCTTTCACATTGACTGAAATATGAAATATGCATTATTTTCAACAAGCCAATGATATCCCTATGGTGCAAATCAATAAGGAACTCAATCAATGGAAACGCATGACTTTTTACAATGAGGAGTGGAGAGTCACAACAAATCTTATAATTAGCTCCAACTGATATAGGGTTAAAACATTATCTTTTTAATTTATATAACATATTGTCACCTTTCTAATGACAAGATAATAAAAACAAAAAAATTTCATACATGCCAACACATGTTAGTGCTTTCATTGATACAGAAATTAGGGGTGTTCATTACTAAAAACATCAAAATAAAATTAGAGATGATATTATATAAATTGCATCTATTAGAAAGGCCACTAACATTAGTATGGTCAAAGGTAATTCCTTTTTCTATGTATTAATACAACATTTTCTTAGGGGAACTATGGCTTACATAAAATATATAATGTCATTCAACAAGGTGAAATCCATATAATATTGAAATTTTCCATCTATATCAATTTTGCGTTATCTATGGAATTTGAGTACAGCTACATTTTTATTGATAATAATATGGATAGATTTTGATATAACTATTTTCAACCTTAGGAATACAAACAAATGCTACAAATTTTGAAAGTTGACTATTTAGTCTTAAGTTTGGGTCAATGGAAACTAGCATGGAATATGTATAAATCATGTAGGAAATAATGTTGTGTGACACAACAATCATAAGATTGTTTCAACTAGGGTTGACATTTTCCAACATAATTTGTGGTGGTCAATATGTGTGATCATAGGAAATATTGAAGCCATTACTTCCCTTATTTTAAAAACAATATCACCTTGTCAATTACATAGTTTTTGTAAAGGAAATGCAAAAAACTTCCAAGCTCCACTTCCCTTGTAATTCAAACACGTCGCCATCATCTCAAATATGCATGATTAAGTAAAGAAAACGAATAATTCTTATTTTAGTTTTGTTGCATTGCAGAAATATACTTTTCTTAAATCATCACCTCGAGAGTGCACTTCAAACTAGAGACCTAAAAATATAAGGACAATGGTATCCTTAAATAGAATAAAGTGTGTTACCTAACTCACTTAAATAACATGTTGGAAAATAATATATTATTTATAGATTATTATAATTTCTTCTTTCATAAGAAATGATAGTTCTCTTTGAAAATCTCATTTATAGGCTTATTACATATTATTACCATGTTTTTTGCTATGTAATATTATGCACCATTTCTATTAATGGACCACTTTTATTAGATGGAATGTTTAGTGAAGCATGAAACTTTTTTATATATAAAATAATAATATTTAAAAAAATATTTCTTAATTTAATAATTTAAAGCAATAACAAAGTTTTAGTGATTAATAAAACTTGATTAAATAAAATAATAGTGGAGAACGGTCCATAAAACTTACATGTGAAGTATATCTATAAAAAAACCACTTCAATTGTTGCACCAATAATAGAAGTGATCGATGCATTCCTTATTGACATATGTATTATAAGAACATAATAACTACACAGAAAATAATTAGACATTTGCAAACACAATAAAATGTAATTTATATATTATCAATCAAGTTTATCAATATTGTTTCATATTAACATAAGATGAAAATTCCACTTTCCTCAACATCACATGAGGAGTAGCACAAATGATAGCGCAAAGCAGGGCTACAAGAATGATATGAAACCTGAGTTAGGGATGCCCTGCAACACATCCCACATACTCAACCTTCACTGGAAATAGTATTGGAAGTGTTTAGTTACTGCGTCAGGATTAGTTGACTACTTACTGCATCAATTTATATCTTACTACCCATGTAATTTAAATCCATCTTTACATATCTGCCAACCCATTGAAACAGAATACAAGAACGTGTAATAAGTGAGAAATAATTCACTTATGAACCATAACATGCTCGCTACTCATGCTAAAATGTTATATTTGTTAATTGCATGGTTAATGATATGAATTAGTCATATCGATTAGCTACTTTGCCCAATGTACCAAATATTCACACGCAACAAAATTTATATCCATGCAAATATCTCGTAAATATATAAGGGATGTACTCAAATAAACTCCACCTAATGTAAGTTGTATTAAGGTTTATTTCTTTCATTGAGTGGAGAGAGATTAACCTATTTGCCATCCCACCATGTACATCCCATAAATCAATCATGAAAATTAGATGCTTAGAGTATCACATAATTCTATCTTGGATGTTATGGAATAGGGTGGCGAGGGATGTTTGGCAGAATAAAATCTTGGTCCAAAAGAGTGAATTTATTCAGCGCTTGATTTGATCATTTAATCTTTTATAAAAACAAAACCTTCCTTAAAATATTGATCTTTCAATAATAATATCTTTAATTACCAGATAAATTTTTGGGTTATTGTTCCATAGGAATTTTATAACTAAATCTGCCCACAAAATTTTGCAGAAGTAGGTGAGTCTATAGGCCATAAGGCTTGAACTTGGGTTCCGATACCATTTGTAATGAACCTTTTTTCCTACCCGGAAAATTTCACCCTTAGGCTCCATTGAATTAATGAATTCTTCATTTACGATTTGGTTTTTAGTGGCCACTATGAGTGTATTAAATCAATCATTATAGATACAGTGATTACAGTACTTTTTAGATCATCCCTTAGTCATTAAGATGCAACTAGGGCAAAGGTTAATTTACAGTATAAAATTTATAGAAATCTTTGATATCCCTATCTCATCATAATTGGAATAAATGTTTGAGTTTTGTTGTAGCTAAATAGGCTAAGAACAATGATTAAAAATCCCAATACGAGTGGGAGACATGACATAGTCAGTTCTTTAAGCAGCATGCAAGAATCATCGACAATTCTATGGGAGACATTTCTGCATAACTCTTTCACATGCATAAACCTTCAAATATAAACATGATCATAATATCTTTTCCATACATATGCATTCATATGTGAGTCACATGCATTACTCTACCATCATTTCCATAATAGAGGGAATTAAGAAAGCCTTAATGATTTAACATTCTATCAAGTAAGGATTTAAACATGATCACCTACCATGCAAGTAAAACTCATATGAATAGAGGCAGCATAATTAAATCTATTAATATCTAAGCACAAGTAACTCCTTTGAATATTCTCAAAACTAAGAAAAACTTCTCATTAAGGAAATTGGAACAGTATCAGAGAAAGAGTGTAAAAATCAACATACAGCCATTCCATGTGAATGACACCAACTAAATCTCACTTAGAGGGAGGAGCACCACCACCCAACCATGAATCACATCTGATTCCCCCCCAAACTGAAGATCTTGCCAAGGATCAACTGTCTCAACTGACCAATGCATTAGGTATTTGATACCCTCTTTCATGATTTAGTTACCATTAGCAGCATCCAGATTTATGGATTTTTCCATTTGCATAGGTCTTATCCAGAAAAGCTTATCTTTATCTTCACAATGCTTTTCCACTTAAAAGCTTTCCTTTATCTCCCGCAAAGCTTTTATGTTCGATGGATCTTTATCTCCCATCCATCCGACGAATATCCAATCCATCCATGCTTATCTAGAATCACATCTAGAAGCTTATCATGAATGATTCATCTCTATCCCATTCTTCATGGGATTTGGCAATCATGTCCTCTCTGTTGGTGCTCTACCTTCCAAGTGATTTATTTTACTAGTTTATTTAATAATACATTTTCTTTTCACATCACATATCACCTAACTTTCGTCAGCTTAGGTGTCGAATATTTTAACCCACAAAGGAGGGTATCAAACCTAGCTTTCCTCAGCTTAGGTCTACAACATTTAACACACAAGGGAGGATATCATACCTAGCTTTAACTTAGATTAGTTTTACAATAATGTTGTACACAAGAGAGGGGTGTTACATACTACCCCCCTTAAATTTTACACCATCCTCGGTGTATCACTGCACCATATCCTTGTTCACAGGTAGTTGGTTTCCAAATCAACAACTTTCATGTCTCTGCCATCTGATGCAAATTTTCTGATGTACATATTCCATGAGGAGTGCTCCCACCATCTCCCCTTCCATATCTACTTCAATCTCAAGGAGTGTTACCAGCATCTCTCCTCCCATAGCTATCTGTCACACACTTTTCAAATCATTTCTGAGAATTTATTGACGCAAATTTTAACTATGATAAATATCATAATCTGTTACTATTAAATCAACTATTGCTTATCGTTTATTTTATCTGAAGAATGCATGTCCTCTTCTTGCATTCTTTCAAGCCCTTGTGTTCTTGTAAAACACTACTTCTTCCAATCTCTCCTCATACATTACATCAGTTAACATATTTTCCACATTAATATGCCTGCAAGGTTATAATAGATTATTTCACATAGAAATATATATATTCATATACATATATTCATTGAAAGTTTATGCATGCCAAACTGAGATTAACCATAGTTACTTGTACTAAACTTACTTTCCTTCTTCTAGGTAACCTCGAGGTTTGTTTACCTGGCTAGACATCCATTCAATGAATATTGCATACCTGCATACAAGATATGTTATACATACCAATACACATTTCATTTTTAAACCTTGTAGCATATGTAGTCACATGGTCCCATATGTACTGATGTACATAGTCTAGCGGTCATACAACTTATAATACCATCATCATGGTGTCACCTGCATGACATAAACTTTATCCCAATATTTTTCCACCATGTTAGTATCCTACTAACATTCATTTACCATGGTTCATCTATGTAATTAAGAAAGTTTCATGTCATGTGTAAATCAATTCTAGATGTCATGTAATAATAGTATCATAACAGTCATCATTCACACTATAACTCAATCATACTCATAACTTTCAATTTTGGGATTAAATATGTCACTTGTACCAAGTTTTAACAACAATGAAATGTACCATAAGGCAGACTATTTACTGTGATACTCAGTTTATCAATTATTCCACACTTAAACAAATTATGTCATAGGATTGACCATTTTCTCTTTTTATACCTGTACATCTTGTTGGTCATGAATACTTCAATGTAGGTATGACCTCATTCAGTAAACAATCTGCATCTCCATACATCCCCCATATAGAGGTTGTAAGTGAAATCTATACTATTCATCACTTCATACCCATTTAAATTTTTATACGAGGTGTGACCCAAGGGTATTTGCATGTGATTCACTTAAATCAACCTTAAACCAAGAGATCGATTATGAATTCATGTTTTATGTAACAATCATTAAGCCACCCTAAATTTTTCTAATGCATCAATCCCATCATGTTCAATTTCCAATTATACCTTTATTGGTTAAAAAGATGTTGATCATTATTAATTCATGATATTGTATTACATCTCTGCATCCACTTCACAATCTCATCCCATGAATTGATATGTTCTTTATGCCTCTTGCATATCTAGCTTAAGATATTAACTTACTTAACTAGAATCCATTAGGTTCCAACTGATGCATGCTTATTTACTTATGCATAATGTCCTGATAAGGTTTTGTTTTGTCAAACAATGTGTAATTGGATTATTTTCTTACTAAAATAATTCATCTATTGACAAAGCATATCCAAAGTAATTTACATCATTACTTTTCATGTGAGTTGATCAATATAGCCATATTAAACTTGAAAAACAACTTCAAGGTATTTAGTCTTATAAAAGACTTCTCTTTCACATCCTCTACCCCTTCTTAGCATCTTTTAAGCATAACTTAATTTCCTTAAGTTATGTTCTTTACTAGAAACCGTACAACTCATCATTTGATTTTGAATACAATGAGGTGATGCTATTACTAATTTACCTCAATGAATTTGTATTGTATTGTATTACCCTTTTCCCTTGCATAACATCCATGCCATCTCAAAACAAGTATGAGTAAAATGTTGACCATATTCACTAATTAATCATACCATTACCATAGGTGTAATGATTAAATCTCCACTTTTCCTTTATACATAGGCATCCATTTAGAGGTTTGTTTAATGATTCGAAGATAAACATAGTTTACTATTTGACCTGAATTACACCACATATGCAAGCATATCCATGCAGCTCATTTCACCCCCACAATGAATTCTATATGCAAGGCATCCATTGTATTTGTGTACTTAAGTACTCATTTATTTTTGTACATGTATTATTCGTTATCAAGATTTAATATGCATTATTATAATGTCCATGCTTTATCATGGTTACCAATTGTTTAATTATTCTCTATGAATATATGCAATCATCAATTTCCAATCATGACATATAGTCATAGGAACGCTCAACTGTAGCTTAAGTTTTGAAAATTTCACAATATATGTACATCCCATTCAAGAGTATCCAACTAGGATAGAATAAGAACATCACTTCTTAACTAAGTTTTCAGATTAATCGGGAAATAAAACAAAACCATGTCCAGGTTCATAATTATTAACCAATTTCCTTTGTTAATTGGCTTCCTCCAGTACACAAGTTGACATTGTAAGAAAATCTAGAAAGCTATATAATTTGAAAAATTATTGCTAGTCACCATAACAACAATTGAAGCTCCAACAAATATAAATTGTCCTACATGAAGCACGAGACCACTAGCTATCCCTAGAATTCCTGGTAGGTTCTTCATTGCAACCTTGAAAAATATTTCTTTACAATTGAAAAAAAAAATCTCTTATAACTACACCTGATGATTAAGATCACTATTGCCTACTCTTGGGATATCTCCCGATACTGTGATATGTCCCCTACCATAAAAAAAATAGCATCATTGTAAGCTTAGTTCTACTGAGGCATGATGTTTTCCATATAATTAAAACGTTATCCCACCCTATGATACTTGTTGAGTGCATGACACTTGAATATTAAGGAAGCACATCTGCCAGTTTCTAATTTAAACGTAAATAAATATATTTAGCATCTTTTACACCAGGAACTTGACAAGTTGGGAAGATTAGGGTGATTTTATTCCCTCTCCAACGTTCAATTCTACAAAGATATGACATGTTTAGTACCATCAGAGAGAGCATCAATGCATCCTACCAAGCAAGGCATGACAATTGCGATAAGGTGCAGCAAGGTATCCCACCTCATGGTTAGGTACCAAATGCTTAGGATTCATGCAATTTGAAGGAAATATCCCCCATAATTTCCAAAACATTTAGTGCGTCATTTGACATAGCTTAACTGATTGGTAGAAAGCTGACATTAATTGATTTGGAGCATATATCTCATTAGTTGGGAGTCGTGTAGTATTACTTTGATGAAAATACGTGTGGTGGCATCCCATTAAAGCATGATTGGCGAACCGTGTATTAAAGATTTTACATGTCATTAGTTTTTCGTAAACCATCAAATAAAACATTGACGAAATTCAATAAGAAATATACTATGGTGCAGGGTGACCATAATAAGATATAACAAGATAACAAAATTCAATCAAATATATTTTATTTAACTTCAAAGACTTGCTACTCATATTGCAGTCCAAGGCAAGAGTAAATTGCATAAATTTTCAAAATATTTTAGCATTGGCTCTATTTCCAAAAGAAAATCCATCACTTTTCTGGATAAAACTTGGTTGTAATTGAACCAGGCACCATAAAACAACACAATCCAAAACTGCAAAAGATAAAAGGGGTTCACAACCATACAATGAACAATGGCGAAACATTCCGATTTCAAAACCCTTAATCTCTAAAAAAACAAGTAGAAGAAAATTACCTATGACCACCTTTTGGAACATTTTTCCATCATCTTCATCAAATACTTTGATACTGTCCCAAATTAACTGGAGTTGATAACCACTCTTGTCAATATGGAGTCGAAAAACCCAAAATGGCTCTGGTTTAAAAGAGGTTATATGCAAATGTTGTTGGACACAAAATCCAAGAGTAGGGGTTTTGCAGGGCCCATACCTTAAAAGTAACATGTTTGAAACCATGTGAATGAAACTCCAACCTTTAGATCAATCTCCTGACATGCATCAATAGCCAGTGCTTTCTTCTCATTAGCATTGACAAGATTTTTCATGGATTTCAATATATCCTTCTCAGTTATGGAAAAATCTCGTGCATGGAACGCCTATTGACCATTTTATTTCTGTAGAAAATTGACTCAACTTCTTTGTGCTAACTCCCCATTTACTTTTATTGTTCGAGAATTATGAGGCTATGCTTAGGTGATTAGCTATTCGAACCCGAACCCTTTTCATTTTCTATAGGAAGCACTTGAGATAAGCTGAAACAAGTGTTCATGGCTTTGGTCTCAGATGCGGTTGGTAAAAGGAAGACCAGCAATGCAACTTCCTCAGTCACCGAAAACACACACCTTAGTCTCTATCAACACAACAACACTCTTGAATTACATCGACAATGGCATTAGCAGGAACTCAAGTGACCTCACTCCATACAAGCATGCATGCATGGGATAAACTAAATTACATATTGAAACTAAACACATCTTAGTTTTTTCAACCTTTGTTATATACGTTTGTCTATTCCACATGCCCTCTTGACAAGCAATCAATCCATGACACATTGTCCATGAGAGGTTGCCTAAGGTAAATTTCTCAGAGGATAGCATGAATAACTATCACACACATTCTAATTTAATTCACATTATTTTAGACTCCATGCCAATCTTCAAAAATATGAAAAATTACCCTTGATCAGAATAACCAAAACTCAAAACTCAATATTTAACATAGTTGTGTCTTGACAGTTCATAAATATGACATCTACCATTTAGAATTTGTCAATTTAATATTGATAGAGAGTTGCCTCTTAATGTGTGATTGATAGAGACATAACCACCGTATATTTATAGAAGACTCCACCAAACAGAATAACAAAAGTAAATTTATTTACCCCATAATCAAGTGATAGGTACAAAATTTACAACTTCAACTCAGTAACCATAACTGGAAACAGGTGACCTTTCCCAACTCTATGATATTGTGCCAAAAAGTTCTGAGCATCAGCTGCTATGTTTGTTGCCCTCATTTCTTTTTCTATGCCAGACGACACAAGATCATGGCAAAGAGCCACAGATACTTAGCTAGAAATCGAGATATCTCACTTATTTATGTGCTCTAATATCACATTCTTGTCTATAAAGATAAGCATTACCTTCTTCCTACTCTTATCTGTCATCTTTAACTCCTATCGCCACCAAATAGGTAACCCATGTAATGAAAGAAACAATGCTAATTTTATTATTATTATTATTATTTAAAGTTGGTAAATGTTGTTTCCTATTTCTATTGCATTACATGTGAAGAAAACAAGGTGTGGTTAATATCATCCCTGGAAAACTATTATGCAAAGATTTGATCAGGATGCATGCATATAGTGTAATGGGATAACTGAGTGAAATTGTGTGAGGATGGTGATTTTATTATAAAAGGCCTCAACTTTCTAGTCATGGAAATTAACAAAAGGTTGCGCTGTTTCAAAAAATTACACACCCTTAAAATCTTGGGATTTCAAGTTGCCTTGCATCATTATGTAGGGAAAAGAAATGCATCAGTCTTTCCCATTTATTTTTTTTAATTATCCATTGTTCTTCATTTATACTCTCTCCCCAGTTTTTATACACTCCACCACCATGGAATCTAACAAAAACACTATCTGCCCATGAGGATAATCATTATCCTACCTATCTCCTTGTAATACAACAGCCAAAAGTAGCATCTTTAGCAGTTGTCTTAATCGTCCTTCCTAAAATATGGATCTATAGATAACCCCCTCAGTGCATTCTTTCATAAAAGAAAAAGAAGCTCGCTACTTTCCTCAGCAACACATGAGGAGTAGCACAGATGATAGCATAGAGCAGCGCTATGAGAATTATATGACGCCGTAGTTAAGGATTCCCTGCAACACATGCCTCATACTCGCCCTTCACTGGAAATAGTATTCGAAGTGCTTAGTTACTATGTCGGGATTAGTTTATTACTTACTTCGTCTATTTATATCTTACTATGCATGTAATTTAAATCCATCTTTACATATCTGCCAACCCATGGAAACAGAATACAACTATGTCTAATAAGTGACAAATAATTCACTTATGAACCCCAACATGCTCGCCACTCATGCTAAAATATTATATTTGTTAATTGCATGGTTAATTATAAGAATTAGTCATAGACGCAACAAAATTTATATCCACGCAAATATCCCGTAAATATATAAGGGATGTACTCAAGTAAACTCCACCTAACATAAGGATTGTATTAAGGTTTATTTATTTTATTGAGTGGAGAGAGATTATCATGTTTGTCATCCTGACATGTACTTCCCATACATCAATTATGAAAATTAGATGCTTAGAGTATCACATAATTCTAGCTTGAATGTCATGGAACGGGTTGGCGAGGGATGTTTGGCATAATTAAATCTTGGTCCAAAAGAGTGAATTTATTCAACACTTGATTTAATCATTTAATCTTTTATAAAAACAAAACCTTCCTTAAAATATATTATTGATCTTTCAAAGATAATATCTTAAATTACCAGATAAATTTTTGTGTTATTGTTCCATAGGAATTTTATAATTAAATCTGCCCACAAAACTTTATAGAAGTAGATGAGTTTATAGGCCACAAGGCTTGAAATTGGGCGTTGATACCAGTTCTAAAGAACCTCTTTTCCTACCTGGAAAATTTCACTCTTAACCTCCATTCGGTTAATGAATTCTTCATTTACAACTGGGTTTTTAGTGGCCACTACGAGTGTATTAAATCAATCATTATAGATACAGTGATTATAGTACTTTTTAGACCATCCCTTAGTCATTAAGACACAACTAGTACAAGGGTTAATTTATAGCATACAATTAATATAACTCTTTTATATCCCTATCTCATCATATTTGGAATAAATGTTTGAGTTTTGTTGTAGCTAAATAGGCTAACAACAATGATTAAAAATCACAATACGAGTGGGAGACATTAGTTCTTTAAGAAGCATACAAGAATCATCAACAATTCTATGGGAGACATTTCTGCATAACTCTTTCACATGCATAAACCTTCAAATATAAACATGATCATGATATCTTTGACGTGCATATGCATTCATACGTGAGTCACATGCATTACTCTACCAACATTTCCATAAGAGAGGGACTTAAGTAAGCCATAATGATTTAACATACTATCATGTAAGGATTTAAACATGATCACCTACCATGCAAGTAAATCTTATCTAAATAGAGGGAACATCATTAAATCTATTAATATCCAAGCATAGGCAATTCCTTCGAATATTCTTAGAACTAAGAAAAAACACTCATTAAGGAAATTGGAATAGTAACAAAGACAATGTAAGAATCAACATACAATCATTCAATGTGAATAACACCAACTAAATCTCACTTAGAGGGAGGAGCACCACCACCCAGCCATGAGTCACTTATTATTCCCCCCCGAGCCCAAAGATCTTGCCAAGGATCAACTGTCACAATTGACCAATGCACTAGGTATTTAATACCCTCTTTCATGATCTAGTTGCCATTAGTAGAATCTAGCTTTATGGATTTTCCCATTTGCCTAGGTATTATCTATAAAATCTCGTCTTTATCTCCACGATTCTTTTCCACATAAAAGCTTTCCTTTATCTCTGGCAAAGCTTTTATGTTCAATGGATCTTTATCTCCCATCCATCCGCTGGATATCCAATCCATGCAAGCTTATCTAGAATCACATCTAGAAGATTATCATGAAAGATTCATCTCTATCCATTCTTCATGGGATTTGGCAATCATCTCCTCTCTCTTGGTGCTCCACCCTCCAAGTAATTTATTTTATTAATTTATTTAATAATACATTTTCTTTTAATGATAAACTCAAGGTGTGGCTGACAGTTTATCAATAAAGAATTAAGGCCACCCTTTGGTTGGAAGAAATAAAAATTGTAAGAAAAATTGATGAAGAGCAGGTCACATGGTAAGAATTTCAAAGGTATTTCAAGGATAAATATTTAATAGAATGCTATTATGTTGAAAAAGCGAAGGAGTTCCATGATTTAAGGATGGGAGCTTTGAATATGGACAAATATGTGAAATGATTTACCTCTCTATTACGGTATGTACTATATATGTAGGAAGAAAAGGCCAAGATTCAACATTTTATTAGTAGTCAACATAACTTCATGAAGGAGAAGGTGGAATTTGATTACCCAAATATGATGGATGACATTGTTTGAAAATCCTACATCTTTTATCAACGAATGAAATAGAAGAGTGAGGGTTTGGAAGAAGGTTTGAACCAGAGGGGAAGAAGTTCTCCCCAAAACAGACAGACAAATGTATCCAGTGGAAGAATTGTATAGAAAAGGCCCTTCAATAAATTTTGAGAAAGGAATCAACCAAAGATGCCACCATCTACTGAAAATAGGTAGACTGAGGGAGTTAATAAGTATGTTAATTACTAGTAATATAAACAACCTCTATAGTGTTAGGGGTGTTGAGAACCACAATATTACAAAACCTATCCACATAGGGAAGAACGAAACAAATTTCGAGACTGCAAGAAGCTTCCACAGTTGGGGAGGTGGAGAGGAGTATGCCTAGAATTAATGTTGCACTTGATGACCATCAAGCAGAATACCAACCCACCATGATTGAGTGTGAAGGTATGGTCGCTAATCAATCTATCTCTATTTTGTTTGATTTGGGCTCTAGATTAATCTATGTTAGTCCTCAGGTTGTAGGGGGATGCCAGATGCAAAGAAGTAAATTTCAAAAGCTTTGGTTATTCCAATTAGCCATAGGGGTGAAGCGAAGGGTAGTTGCAAAAACAAAACATTGTCTTGTGATTATTTTAGGACAATAGATTTATGTTAATTTAAGTATAATCCCTTTGGGTTCATACAATGTGCTAATAGGGATGGATTGGTTGGAAGGAAATTGGTTCTTAGTAGATTTTAAGGAAAAAAATTTAGTAACCTTATTGAATTAGGATAGAGGAAGGAAATTCAAGGAATTAAGAAAAATATTAAGTTATGTCATATTACTACTAACCAGCTAGGAAAATGCATTAGGAAAGTTTGTCAAATTTATCTTGTACAAGTAGGATACTTAAATTCCAAGAGAAAAATGACTTCCCTGGAAGATATTTCTGTCATTGAAGGCTTTGTTGATGTGTTTCTGGAGTCCATACCTGGGTTACAACCTAAGAAGGATATCGATTTTACGATTGAACTAGTTCAAGGTTCAGCTTATGTTTCTAGAACTCCTTACTATATGAGCATATCTGAGTTAACAGAACTCAAAATGAAGATGAAAGAACTGCTTGATAAAGGTTATATCCACCCTAGTGTGCCCCCATGGGGAGCACCCATATTGTTTATATGGAAGAAGGATGAAACTCTAAGATTATATATTGATTATCGTTACTTGAATAAACTAACTATAAAAAATAAATACCCTTTACCACAAATTAACAATTTATTCAATAAATTTCAAGGAGCAAGTGTGTTCTCCAAGATCGATCTATGATCTGACTATCATCAAATAAGGATTAAGGAATAAGGCATTTTTAAAATTGCCTTTCGAACTTGTTATGGTCATTATGAGTTCGAGGTGTTACCTTTCGGTCTCACAAATTCCCTGAAAACTTTTATTAGTCTGATGCATGATATTTTTCAGCCATACTTAGATAAGTTTCTGATGATTTTTATTGATGATATATTGATTTACTCTAAGAATTAGGTGGAACATGAAACTCACTTGAGAATTATGTTGCAAAACCTGTGGGATAATTAGTTGTACGCTATGTATAGCAAGTGTGACTTTTACAAGTCATATATAATATCTTGGTTACGTCATATGAGCAGAAGGTATAATGGTAGACCCAAAGAATATTAAGACATTTATGGAGTGGGCCACCCCAAAGAATGTTGCTGATATTAGGTCCTTCTTGGGCCTTCCTGGGTACTGTCATCGATTCATTAAAGTATTCTCAAAAATTTCTTTTCCCATGAACTCATTACAAAAGAAGGGGCAAATTTTCCAGTGGACAATTGAATGGAAGAAAAGATTTGAGAAATTAAAACATCTACTTACTATGACACCTGTATTAAAGGTGGCAGACCCAGAGAAATATTTTATTGTTTGCGCAGATGCAAGTAATGAAGGTGGCGTTGACAGAGTATTAATGCAAGAAGGGAAAATTATAGCTTATGAATCCCACAAATTGAAGGCGTATGAGCAGTGATATTATGCTTATGATCTTGAATTAACAACAATAGCGCATGTGCTAAAACTGTGGTGACACTACGTACTGGGGAAGAAATCTATAATATTAACATATCATAGAAGTCTTACAAATTTCTTTAACCAATCATGTTTAAATGCCTGTCAAGCCAGGTGGACAACCTTCTTAAGCAAATTCGACATTGAAATGAAGCACCTTAAGGGGAAAGAAAATCAGGTTGTCGATGCATTAAGAAGAAAGTTTCATTGTCTTTATGAAATAAAATTCAGTCAAGTGAAATCAAACCTCCCTGATATGATTAAAGAAGCATCTCTTAAAGTGCTAAAATATGCCATTCTTTGGCAATAGACAATTAATGTCTAGAATAAGGGGGAAAATTCTAAATATGGCATAAATCTGGATAAATTGTTAACTTTTAGAAATCAAATTTATGTTCCTAATCAAAGTTCTATTAAACAATTGGTATTAGATGAATTTTAGAGGAAACCATATGACGCCCACCCAGGGTACCAAAAACTACTTTCAGTTATCAAGAAAGGTTATTTCTAGCCGGGTTTAAGAAAATATATTATTGAATATTTAGCTAAATGTTTGGAGTGTCAGTTGGTGAAAGTGGAACATCAGCACCTCACTAGACTATTGCAACCACTACCTATTCCTCATTGGAAATGGGAGATAACTATCTTGGATTTCATCATAGGTTTTCCCCGAACCAAAAAGAAACACGATTCAATTATAGTGGTGGTTAATAAGCTAAGAAAAAACACTCATTTTATACTATTGAATCCACTTCCAAAAATGTTGAAATTGTAGATATTTTTATGAGAGAAATTTTTAGATTGTACAAAATACCCAAGGTGGTAATTTGTGACAAGGATGTAAAATTTACATGCAATTTCTGGAAAACCCTTTCCTCTGGATTGGGCACACAAATCCCATTTAGTACCGCGTACCACCCCCAGGCAGATGATCAGGAGTGGGTGAATAAACTTTTTGAAGTTATGTTACTAATGTATTTGATGCAACAACCACATAAGTGGGAAGACTACCTCCACTCAGTAGAGTTTTCTTATAATAATAGTAGAGTTTTCTTAGAGTTTTCTTTGTATTCTCAAGCGGAGAGAAAAAACCTTGCAGAAATGAGCCATCACCTAGGTTAAAGTGAAATGGAAGCACTTTGGCCTGGAAGAAGCCACCTGGGAAAATGAGGATTTCATGCGAAAAGATTATCCTGCACTATTTTGTAATTCAAAGAGAACAACAGGGACAATGTTCCTCATAAGGAGGGTAAGATGTAACACCCCATGTTACATGGAAATTTAAATTTTGTTACTATTTTTACTTATTACTTTATTTACCATTATGATTTCTCATCAGATATTCGATAAAGAACATTAAAGAATTATGGTTGGGTGGCCAGAACATTTTTACAAGGAATGAATAATAAGAGTTAAAATATTTTTGGAAAGAACTGAAAGAAGCAATTTTTAACCTCCTCAGATAGTTAAGGTGATTACTCACATGTGTCCTCAAAGAAATAATTTGAGGAAGTCCTTGGGGGTTGGAGAATGGAGGAGAGTAAAATATTAGATTGGTTAATGGAGTAGATTACTGCCATCAGAAATTCCTTGAGATGGGTGGAATAAACCAATGGGAAATCTGAAGTACAGTCATAAATGTATGTGACTTGATGATGGATAGTTAGTCTTGATGCCTCAAGGTACCAGATTGTGACAAAACTCATAACTGATATGCGGAGGAGGAAGATCTCGGGGGAGAGTCTAGATGTAACGTCTACAATTGCAACTAGGTGGTGAGATCTTCCCGAAGAGGAACTATTGGCTACAAGGAAGTGAACATATAAGTACCTAAACTTTTATATCTCAATGATTAATAATAAATGGTATTGTTAGTACTGCTAGATTATTATAAACAAATGAAATGAGTATTATAAAGATTACTATTAATTCATTTTTGTTAGGTAATAAACATTTATCTATTTTGTGTCTTAGATTAAAACTAACAAGACTATTCACTTGAACAAGGAATAGCTACTATACTGTGTGTGCAACAATTGCAATATGGGAAAGATACAATTCAACAAATGAACGGAAAACATGAACCAAAAATTCAAAAATATCTTGAAGAGTCACATGAGGAAAAAGGAAAATTGGATAATTGAAAACAATGTCAAAATCGAGGAACCTTTCACCTTAGGGTAAAGAGTGAAACCAATTAGTTCCCATAAAGAGTAGCACATACATCACTGTAAAGTAAATGGACTAGATATACACATATAAGTCATGGTGGAATGCTAGTTGCAACCTTTAAATATTCACAACTAAATTAAAACAAGAAATGCATAGACCTTGCAGAGAGTAGACCCAATTTGAGAACAACCGAACATAAAGAATATAGAACTTCGAACATAGTACTTGAAAGGAGGAACGATATTTCCTATTAACCAGAGAAAAAAATGTTACGTTCAAGCCAGCCATTGACGCAAGGACTACCTCTTGAAGAAATTACCCAACAAAATTTGTTTATGCAACAAATATTTAAATTAAAATGAAAACCAACAAACCCTTGATTGGGTAAACCGAACAACCATGTATTGAACTGTTCCTGTACGGAATGATATCATACCTCTATTTACACCATAATTAAAAATAATACATTAATCATTACAACATGAGAGATTCATATATTGTATGCACAGTTGGATTCCAGGTTAACATTAAAAACAAAGATTGGTTCACCCATCCATGTCCTAGTTGTGCGAGCCACCAAAAAACTAACACCCAGGAAAACCAGGGTAATGCCTCAGCTTGACATCCTCATGCTAAGTAGTTAGGCAACCAAAAATCTTGTTAAATGATAGATTCGTCATGGGTTTATTGTAAAACCAACCTGGAAGGAAACCTAGATAGAAGAAACATGAGTACACTACTCTCATGGCCAAAGTGCTAAGAAGGAAGGTTCGACAAGAGGTTGTGCCTACAATCAAAATACGAATGATGTTAGGAGGAACCTCACCAAGAAAAAATATCTAATTTTCAATGAAACTAAAACAAATGGCTACCTATGAGATAGCCCTAGACTTGCAAAACCCACCTGCATCGATAAGCTAAGAACTTAGGGTTAGATTCTGCCCCCTTCTCTAGGACGAAGACATAGATACCAAAGACTATGCTAGTAACATAGTCTATACCTATGTGAGGACAAATATTTTTGAAATCACTTCCATTCGAGGTTGAGGAGAAGACATAAGCAGGAACAACTTGCAAAGTTCAGCATAGTCTGGTCATAACTCTTGCTCGCGCATTTCGGAGAAATATGAGTGATATTAACAATAACAAAACCTTCAAGGAAAGTTGTGTGTAGTTACCCAAGGGATAGAACATGTTGCAGCTTTCCGGTGAGTAGGGTTCTGGTAGGTAGAAATCCTCATTGCCATGAAGAAACACTTACTCAGTTGCAAAGAAATCAAACAAAGGCGATGAAGATAAGAGGCTCAAGTTGTGAGTAGACTTGTTATTGACTGATAGAGGCTCTTTTACATGTGGAAATTCTTCAAACATAAATTTGTAAATCTATGATATGGATAATAAGAAAAACATAATAGTAAAGTCGTTGTAGATTGAACAACAGCCCTAAACTTGACCGTTTTTAGCACATATAATTCTTGTTTATTTCTAGTTTAGGATCTCAAAAATGATGTTAGAAGTACATGACCCAAAAACTTATAGAAATACTATGAAGATGGAGAATTGTGCTTTGAGCTAGTGGAATAGGTAGGTCGTCACTGATATCCAACTAGATCAATATATCCACTTGCAAGTATTGGACGTGGTTGCATATTGAATATTGGTTTATAATTAGGATGTCCCATAGGGTTTAAATTAGAATAATGGTAATGTAAGACTAATTTATTTAAGAGGATATTCAATTTTTATGTTGAAGAACCTCTTATCTTAGATTCTTTAAATGATGAATTAATTGATTGCTATAAAAACTTATGAGATTGTGGAAAAAACTATGTAATTATCCAACTTCAACCCCATTAAATTCATTTTGATATCAAATAACCAATAGTGATTTTAACTATGAAGAGTATAATTACATATAGTGGATGTGATTTATAGGTTTTATGCCTAACACACTTGCAAAACCTTTATATCCAAGTTATGTTGAAGTATGCACTTAAGGATATGGATACTCAAAGTCTAATTAAAATATATATTGAAGAACACATTCTCTTTCACATTGACCTAAATATTAAATATGCATGCTTTTCAACAAGCCAATGATATCCCTATGGTGAAAATCAATAAGGAAATCAATTAATGGAAACCTATGGCTTTGACTACAATGAGGAGTGGAGAGTCACAACAAATCTTATAATTAGCTCCAAGTGATATAGGATTAAAAATTTATATTTTTCATTTATATCACATATTGTCACCTTTCTAATGATGATATAATAAAAATAAAAAATTATCATACATGCCAACACATGTTAGTGCTTTCATTGATGCAAAAATTAAGGATGGTCATTACTAAAAACATCAAAATAAAACTACAGATTATATTATATAAAGTGCAGCTATTTGAAAGGCCACTAACATTAATATGGTCAAAGGTATGTCATCTTTCTATGTATTAATATAAAATTTTCTTAGGGGAAATATGTCTTACATAAAATATATAATGTCATTCAACAAGGATTTTTTATGGTGAAATCCATATAATATTGAAATTGTCCATCTATATCAATTTTGCGCTATATATGGAATTTGAGTACAACTACATTTTTTATTGATAATAATATGGATAGATTTTCATATAACTAATTTCAACCTTAGGAATACAAAACAAATGCTACAAATTTTGAAAGTTGATTATTTAGTGTTAAGTTTGTGTGAAGGGAAACTAGCATGGATTATGTATAAATCATGTAGTAATAATGTTGAGTGGCACAACATTTGTAATATAGTTTCAACTAGGATTGATATTTTCCAGCGTAGGTTGTGGTTGTCTATATGTGTGATCATAGGAAGTATTGAAGCCATTACTTCCCTTATTTTAAAAACAATATCACCCTATCAATTACATAATTTTTGTAAAGGAAATGGAAAAACCTTCAAAGCTCCACTTCCCTTGTAATTCAAACACATTGTCATCATCTCAATTATGCATGATTGAGTAAAGAAAATGAATAGTTCTTATTTTAGTTTGGTTGCATGCAGAAATATACTTATCTTAAATCATGGCCTTAAGAGTACACTTCAAACTAGAGGCCTAAAAATATAAGGACAATGGTACACTTAAACAGAATAAAGTGTGTTATGTAACTCACTTAAATAACATGTTGGGAAATAATCTATTATTTATAGCTCATTATAATTTCTTCTTTCAAAAGAAATGATAGTTCTGTTTGAAACTCTCATTTATATGCTTATTACATATTATTACCATGTTTTTTTCTATGTAATATTATGCACCATTTCCATTAGACAGAATATATTGTGGTGAAGCATGAAACCTTTTCTATATATAAAATAATAATATTAAAACAATATTATTCTTAAGTTTAATAATTTAAAGCAATAAAAAAGGTATTTAATGATTAATAGAACTTGATTAAATAAAATAATAGTGGAGAAGCATGCATAAAACTCACATGTGAGGTATATCTATACAAAAAACCACCTCAGTTGTTCCATCAATAATGGAAGTGATCACTGAATCCCATGTTGACATATGTATGATAAGCACATAATAACTACAAAGAAAATAATTAGACATTTGCAAACAGAATAAAATGTAATTTATATATTATCAATGAAGTCTATCAATATTGTTTCATATTAACATTGGATGAAATTGCGACATGTACAAGAGCCTCTATCAAGCAATAACAAGTCTACTCACAACTTGAGCATTAATGATAATGATGTGGCCTATCATTGGAATGGATAGTGTGTCAATGTGGCCTTGCTTAGCTAGACTCTATTACATTGTATAAAGTCTTGATCCATTTCCCTCCATAATTAAGTCGAAAATTGTGTAAGTATAAAGTAAACTATGGGTTATGGTAACAATCAATGTTTGGTTTTCTAAACTCCCATGATATTTGGTAGTGATTTAGCCATCTACATAGGGGGGTGAGGTCCTCCCAATGGGTCACACCTATAACTATATTGATCTTGAAAATAGCCACGACCCACCCCATATAATTTACCAGTCTCAAGGTAGATAACATGGAGGCCTAAGAAAAAATTTACCTATAAATTTCTAGGAAAATATAGTAGAACCACCTTATTATTATAGAGAGATTTGTCAAAAACCATAGTTCATCTAAGAATTAAATCTTCCATAAAATGCATGTCTATAAATACATGAAAATATGCTTCTTTTCCATAGAATGGTGTAAACAAATGCTAGAGTCAACAATTAAGCTCTTTAGTTCATGTTTTCAAACATGTAAATCTATCACATCATTTTTATTGAGCCTCATCATATAATATAGATCATCATAGCTCTATATTCAAAAATATATTTTATGGTTCTTTTGTAAGTATTTGCTTCTTCTAGAAGAAACAACTAGGTTTCTTGATAATTTAATAATAATTGTCATTTTATTGATTTTATCTCTACTTGTTGGTCAGGAGTTAGAGTTAGGTACTTCTTTAGTAGGGGATGTTAAAGGTGATGATAGGTTTTCATTCTATTAATTTTTAGACTCCATGTTAATATAATGTATATGCTTCATTTAAAAAAGGATAATAGATATGTATTTCATTTCTTGGTTTCTAAAATTTCTAAAGTTTAAATCTAACTCATATCAATAGTAAAACTAATAAAGGTTGATGATGGAATTTCTCTTATCCTTGTCTTGGTCAAGTGTACTCTTTGTCCTAAAAACATGTCTTTTCCTCCTAAAAAAGAAATAAAACTCTTAGAAATGAAATAGAAGTCATATCATTTATTTTTATTGACAAATCCACAATATGGATATCTTTATTTAAAGTTTGATTTAATAGTCTAATTAGTAAGTTACATGGTAGTGAAAGTGGTCCATAGGTAGTTAAACTAAAAGGTTTCTCACACTTTTAGAAAGAAGATGCATATTCTTGTGTCCACCTAAAAAAGAAACAAAACTCTTAGAAATGAAATAGAAGTCATATCATTTATTTTTATTCACAAATCGACAATATGGATATCTTTATTTAAAGTTTGATTTAATAGTCTAATTAGTAAGTTACATGGTAGTGAAAGTGGTCCATAGGTAGTTAAACTAAAAGGTTTCTCACACTTTTAGAAAGAAGATTCATATTCTTGTGTCCATGTTCCTATCACCTGATTGCGACTTTTCAATTTATCACCTTAGTGCTAGGACAAATATAATATTGTCTAAGACACAAAAGTAGATCGTATTAGGCTCTGGAGACTTTATGTGAGAAAGTTCAAATATCATTTAGAGTATAAGCCACACATTATGTTCTATAATGACCCAACTCAATTAAAATATCCATATCCATACACACACACACACACACACACACATAGATTTTCATTTCTTATGGAGAATGAAGTTTTGTAGAAGGATGGACACACTAACTTTGGTTATTTTAAAAGGATAAAAAATAATCTTTAAAGGGAAAGTTTCATGGTTAAAATTTTAATGATCGATAAAGAAGCATAACTTTCATCAAAATTCATATTGAGTTTTAAAAAAATAAAAGATAAAAAAATTCTAAACCTATTAATACAATTATTATATACATTTGTTTCATCCTAAAAGGTGTGACACCCCATGAATACTTTATGTATTTTTGTTGTTGTTTTAATCTTTACTTTTCACATTTATTGTTTCTTTTTTGAACTTAACAAAATGTTGTCTAGAGGAAGGATTAATGAATGATGTGACTCATAAATGATTGAAAAAGGAAGTTGTGAGTATTAAAAGAAATATTTTAAAATATATAATATATAAAAAAAAAATATTTCGAGATAGTTAGGTTAGTTGGAAAATCTTTTCTTTCCTAGAAAAATGATGGTTCCAAGGAAGGAAGATCTTTTCGGAAGGAAAGTGTCCTAGGAGCGAGAGAGATACCAAAATAAAAATGAAAGCCTAACATAGGAAATTGTGTAGGTGAGCAGGATGCTTCAAAGTCAAATATTTCTTCAGTTGGACTTTGAGCGAGTGAATCCCTCCCTTAAAAAAAATATGTTGAGTTAAGACTCTGAACTGGACCAAGTGGTATTGAGGGTTGGAAGCTACATAACTCAGGGCTTCCTCCTACACTATCTAGATGAGTGGAACCTATGGGGGAGAATCGATGTTATTTCCAGCTTCACGGTCAAGTGGAGAGACATCCCGATTAATTTTGCATTATAGACTCAAGAAAAACTTGAAAAATGTTGTAATGAAACAAATTGCCTGAAAAATACCCAAAATGCATATGCTCTGGTGTTTTCAAACAAAAAAGAAGGAAAAAAATATTGATCATTTCACTTACTTCAAAAAACCTGCAAGTGAGTATAAAAAAAAGGGGAAAGGGTATAGGCAGCAGACCTGCGTTTGGAGAGTGCTATGGTCACCAACTCCTCTAACGCTCATGGCGAAGAACTATGACCTATAAGACATAACCTTGAGGAGTTTATTCAGGTGTTGTAGAACCCTAGAAGGAACACATCTTCAAGAAAACAAGGTGGAGAGGAAGGAGAGTAGGCCTTACTAGCTGCCATAAGGGTATTCTAGCAAAGAAACACATGTCTAGTTGGTTACCTTGTTGCATACTAGAAAAACAGTAATGCCAGATGAGGAAATGAGAGGAAGACTCGAAAAACTAGGCGAGGATGATTACCTTATTATTTTTCGCCTTCATCCTAGCCACTGGATCAAGTGACTAGTTGGATGGTGGATGTGTGTTAGGCAGTCAGGCCATAAATTAATTTACAATACAATGTATTTGGGATGTTGAAAGGATCGATCCCAAAAGCCATAAATCAATGTAATTGAAAACATATGATATAACCATGCTATCGAGCACATGTTAAGTCTTAGATCATAGTATATATATAAATATATATATGTTATCTGGTGTGGATAATTCTTAATCTGTGAAGATTATAATAATTTGCATGACCCATGTATAAGGTGTGCTATGAACCATATGTCATCTCTTTAATACATGTAAAGTACATGTGTAAGTAAATAAATAGTTAATTTTTTCTTAGGGTGATAAATGTTAAGAAAGGCCATGGATTCATATCTAAAAGAGGTAAAGCATTTACACTTCCATAAACATTTTTTAAAAGAAACTTAAAATTTCATTTCTTTTCAACGTATAGCTACCCAAAAGTGAGTCCTTGTCCCCAAAACATAGGGATCTCATATATAAATTTGGTTTTTCCGTCAACTCATTATTATTATTATTATTATTAAAGCTTAAAGAAAAAGAAGCATTGATTTTGATCCAAAAATAAAATAAAAAGGATTATTATTATTATTATTATCTATATTATTATTAATTATTATGATTTATTATTAAAAAATAAAAATCTAAAATATTTCAGCCCCGAGGGTTAGCTCAAGTGGTCATGAGCCAGATATAATGTCTCTCTCAAAATTTGGATAGGTCACGGTTCGACTCTCGGGGTGTGTAGCTCCCGAATCAAGCCAAAATTATGAGGAAGTACTAGTAGGATATTCCACGAGTGCTTCCTTTAAAAAAAAAAAAAAAAAAAAACAAAACAAAACTTTTGAATTATGCAAATAGGCAATGTCTATTTGTCTTCCACAATTTAATTCAATTAATAGTAATTATTAGGCAGATGGTAGATTTTTAACCTCCATTATTCACATAAGGATTAAGATTTACCTCTAAGTTAGTTATGCTTATTTAATTAATTTATCTAAAATTTATTAATTAAACGAAATGTCATATTACCATGTGTCATATTGGAATGTGGTAGTAATAAGCCATGGTATTGTAACAAAGGCTATTTACAAGTTAAGAATCTCCATTGTTAAGAGTATTACATGTTTATTGCAACCTATATATATTTAACTCATATATTAACTCATATATGAATCACCCCATAAAGTAACTTAACATAATACCATGTCACCTTTACTTTAAAGCCAATAAGCCTTTGTAAATTTAAAAATTATCTATACCATCAACTATCAATTCTTTCAAATTTTATATTTAAATAATTTTTAAAATAAAATTTACTTATAATATAAGTTTTATTTTATAAATAATATTTAAGTAAATAATAGTAAATAAATAAATAAGTTAAATATTAATATTATATATATTATATATATATATATATTATATCATATAAATATAATATATATATAGAGGAGAGAGAGAGAGAGAGAGAGAGAGAGAAGATATATATATATATATAATATTAAATTTCTTAATTTATTAAATATTAAAACCATAATTTTAATTTAAACTTTATATATTTGAAATTCATTTTCCAGCTGCTATTATTAATATTTCTTTTACATTGAAATTAGTGTAACAATTTCAAGTTTTAGTTTTCCATATTAGAAATTCATTTTCCTAATTGTCATTTTGTTTAGTTGAAATTCCTCATAACAATTTAAAATTTTGGCTTTTCAATCCATTGAAAATGTTTAATTCCCATCCCGCAATTTAGAAATATATATGGACATATATAAAATTTAATTCAATAAATAAAAGAATAATTTAAATTTATAAAATAAGAGTAAAAGATAAGATAAATAATTTCAATTAAATATATAAATTTAAATTTAATAAAATAAAAGACTAAAACATAAAGAACAAATAATTTCATTCGGGGAGTTATAAGAGAAATAAAATAAAAAAATGAAACATAAAGAACAAATCATTTGATTCTTAGAGTTATGAGAGAAATAAAATAAAAAAATGATTCTTGAGTATAATTTTTTGTAAGGAAAGGAACTTGAATATACATCGTATTTCTAAATGATAAGTGTGTAGTGTAGAATGCTAACTGCTGTATGGTAACGTGGGTCTTGGATGGCACCAATGGAAGGATATTTTAAGTGACTTTTTGTTTTTGGATTAAACAAAATAATAACCCCGAAAACAAACAAAAAGAAAACATTCAGCCTCCTGTCCCGGCAACGTTGTATACCCAACAATGACAACAACAAAGAATGGGAAACACGGAAAACAAACACAAAGAAATAATAACAGGAAATGAACCACCATAACAATCCAACTAATTAATTCCAGAGCTTCCCTTCATAACCACATATGCAAATGAAATAATTGTCGAAGGAAACAAGATGGAACTGACCGATAATGACCCAACTCCGTGCAGAAATGGCCGTCAGAACAACGGGCTAGGGAGACAATAGCATCCAAGCCAAACGGGCATACTCACCTAAAAGCAGGGAGAGACTTCTGCAGATATTATAGCGAGACTTATAGCAATAATAACGTGCATTAATTTATATTTGGTAAGCAATGATTTTTATATCGATCACTCAATTACCGAAAGTCGATAATAAGAAAAGCATATTACTAAAGTTGTTTTCTCAGGATGGAAGAGCAGCGCCACAGTTGATTTTCTTAGCGCATGGAATTCTCGTTTAATTGATATGCCACTATCAGCGTTTACTGATATCTCTGGTGTTAGATTTGGTTTTCGACATTGATTATGAGCATATTCGATTTCGCTGTAGAAGATGCCATGAATATGGTTGTCTGGTCAAATCATGCCCTATGAATGTTAATGTAGAAACAATAGATCTTCGGAAAAAGGAGGATGCCAGGAAGGAGGAATGACGAGTGGGGAAGATGATGAAGGGTTTACAGAAGTGTCTCATCAGAGAAAAATTAAAAAAGCACCGACTAAATAGAAATCACCCTCTACGGAATTAACTCATAAAATTGAGAATAAGTTCAAGATATTACAAGAAGAGGAAATGGAGGCGGAAGGTGATGATAGCAAAGAAGAAACAACACAGCCTATAAAGGTAGACAAAGGAGAAAATAAATCAAAAACAAGTATGGAACTTGAGAAGGAAGGGGAGAGAACAGAAAACCCTCAAGACTAGACCCAAATGGAGATCAACCCACAGAAGGACAAAGGAAGTGAAAAGGAACAAGTCATGAAGAGATTTCTACAAGAATGGAGGCATCTGGATGAAAGATTCATAGTAGAAGACCAAAAATAATTATACAAAAACGTGTTCCAAAGGTACAACGAAAAAAGAGGGGCAGTCACAATAAATCAGCCAAAACAGCTAGGATCGCAAGGAGGACAGAGCACATATGTGGGTACTACAGGGAAGGGAGGAAGAAAATGAGGAAGAAGACATATGAGCAAGACCATCCAAATGGTTGGCGAAATGTTGGTAAACTCAGGAAGAGTCGTACCTTTATTGGAGGCATTCCAACAACTCCTCAAGCTATTGAAATGATAATTACAACCTGGAATATTAGAGGGCTAAATAGTAGGAGGAAACGAAGATATCTAAAAGAGAGACTGAAGAAAGGTAAGCCTAACATAATGATAGTCCAAGAAATAAAGATCAGAGAACAGAAATTAAAAGATATTCTAAGCAAATTCAAGCCACATTATGAGATAATAGGTCACGATGCCGTAGGTAGTGCAGGGGGCCTGGCAATTCTCTAGAACCCAGAGGAGATTCAATTTGAACATTGGGTCAGTCTAGCTCGAATTCTTTCAGGAAAATTCTGGAATATTAGATCTAAGGAATGGGTCCTTCCCATTGGGGTATATGGTCCACATATACCGGGAGAACATAGGATATTCCTTAAGAACTTAGAAAAAATCCAAATCCTCTTCCCAGAAACTCCATGGATTGTTGGAGGGGACTTCAACATGATCACTTCTCTAATGGAGAAATGAGGAGGCATCAGAAGATCAAATTCGGATATGGAAGCCTTCGGAGAAATGGTTATAGAACAAAGATTGATCGACATACGAATGATAAATGGGATTCACACATGGAATAACAGAAGAGGAGGCACACACCAAATTGCCTCGAGACTGGATAGATTTCTAATATCAAAACAAATCATAAATCAGGACATATTCATTGAAGTAATGATAATTTTGGGAATGGGTTTTGACCATTGGCCGATTAAGCTGGAACTTGGCACTAAAACAAGCCCCAATAAATGTCCCTTCAGGTTTGAGGCCTTCTAGCTCAGAGACCAAAAGTTCATGATGAAAGTGGAAGAATGGTGGAAACAAATCCAACAAAGGGGAAGAAGCAGGATGCAGACCTTCCAATTAAAACTAAAGGAACTAAAAGAGAAAATTAAAAAATGGAATAAAGAGGAATTTGGAAACATCCTCAAATATCAGCAACTTTTCGACTATAAGATGAAGAAACTTTAGCAACAAATTATAATAGTAGGCAGAAGCGAGGAACTTGCTAGAGAGGAAGGGATTCTGATCGGCCAAATTGAAGAAAGAAGGAAACAAGAGGAGATTCTTTGGAGACAAAAATCACAAGTGAACTGGTTACGAGAAGGGGAGAGTAACACGAAGTTTTTCCATGAGGCAATGATCCAACAGAGACAGAGAAATAGAATCTTCTCTATAAAGAATGAAGAAGGACTTCGCTTAACTCAACATGAGGAAATGGAATAGACTCTCGTAAGTCATTTCAAAGACCTCCTTATGGAACCCCAAGAAGACAAAAGAGAGGCTACTGGGAGAATCTATAATGAGATACCAATCATGATTACCAGAGATCAAAACCTGGCTCTTATGAAGGTAGCAACTCTAGAAGAAGTGGAAAAGATCATGAAAGGGATGAAGAAGAATAAAGCTCCTGGACCAGATGGCTTCACGGTGGAATTTTACCAGGCGGGATGGCAATTCTTGGGAAAAAACATTCTGGGTGTGCTAGAAGAATCTTGAAGAAACCAGGAGGTATGTTTGGGCCTAAACTCAACTCTCCTGTTTCTTATTCCCAAAACTACTAAGGCTGAAGATCCCCAAGGTTTTAGACCCATTGCCCTTTGTAATATAATATATAAAATTATTGCAACCCTTATGGCCAAAAGACTTAAGCCAATCCTTTCCGGCATTATCTCCCCAGAAAAACTAGGTTTCATGGAAGGGTGTCAAATTCTTGATGGATTGGTAGCATCACAAGAAGTAGTGCATTCTTTGAAAACCAAAAAATAATCTAGAATGATGATCAAATTGGACCTCTCCAAGGCTTACGATTGTCTAAACCGGGCATACCTTAAATTGGTACTAGCGGCCTTCGATTTCTGCAATAGATGGATAGAATGGATCTTTGCCATGATCTCTACCACAAATTTTTCCATTCACCTGAATGGGTCACCAACTACAACCTTCAAGGCCTCTAGAGGACTGCAATAGGGGGATCCTCTATCGCCCTTCCTTTACATCATTACAGCGGAGGGGTTAGCAAGATATATCAAAAAGGAATTGCGGGAAAGGAAAATCAAAGGGCTGCAGATATGGGGGAATAACCTCTCGATCACACACCAACAATTTGTGGACAATATCATGTTGTTCAGCACAGTTTCTCTCAAAGAAGTAGAAGGAATGAAAGGGATCCTAGACCTCTTCATGGAATCTTCTGGTACTCAAGTAAATAAGGAGAAATCATGTATATATTTCTTCAACACTGCAGGAAATGTCAAAACATATTTAAAAAGAGTATTGGGTTTCTGGTCAGGAGAATTGCCCACAAAATATCTTGGCACACCATTAGTCTTGAATCCTCTAAAGATGGTGAATTGGCAACAAAACATTGAGAAACTTTCTAGTAGATTAGCCAATTGGTCCTTCAAAACCCTCAATATAACAGGAAGAGTAGTACTGGCCAAAGCAGTCTTGCAATCGATTCCAATCTACCAACTCTCGAAAATGGCTGTCCCCAAAGGTGCATGCCCCAAAATGGTGGAAATATTCAAAAAATTCATTTGGGGAGGAACGAAGCAGCAAAGAAAGTGGGCATTGATATACTGGAAGGGCCTGGCTATGAGTAAAGATGAAGCGGGATTGCGCTTGAGAGATCCATACTCTCTGAACCAAGTAATGGGGGCTAAGCTTTGGTGGAGATGGATGATGGGAGGGGGAGACCTATGGAAAAGAATCTGGACAAAAAAATATAGCGTGCCAACAACACCAGAGGAAATTTTAAGACTTGAGGAAACTCTGAAGGGCTCGACAATATGGAATCTGGCCAATCAAAACAGAGATGTAGTTTCCAGGCGTTCGTTCTAGGAAATTAGGAACGGAAATTCAACCAAATTCTGGGAAGAAGCTTGGAAACAAAGGCAGAAACTAAATGATGTTCAGGCTCTAAGGGACACATGCCAGAAGGCAAAAGAGGAAGGTTTGAACTATGTCAGAGAGTTCTGGAATGAAGACCACCAAGAGGAATCCTGGAGAACTTGGAAAAATCCGGAAGAATGGGATAGGCAAATTGATATGACACAAAGGGAGCTGTACATAATAGAAATGAAGACAAGGAAAATAGCTATTATAACAGGTCCAGACATACTAAGATGTGATCATTCAATGTAGGGAAACTTCAAGATCAAAGACGCATACAATCTCATCATGCAACAAGAATAAGATGACATGTCACCCCTATGGAAACAAATATGGAAGGGTAATTGGTCGGCAAAAGTGACTCACTTCCTATGGTTGGTTGGTAAATTCCACATTCTGACTTGGGATCAACTCCAAAAACATGGAATTCAAGGTCCTCCCAGGTGTTATCTCTGTAAACAGGATCAGGAAACACAGGGACACCTCTTGAACTCTTGTCGAGCTGCCCAACAGCAATGGGAAGAAATAAGGAGAATCTTTGGAAGGACAATGTTAGGCCCCTATACTACTAGTGTAACCCCTTATTATTATTAGTACAAACCTCTTATTATATTGATGTACCCATGTAGTGCCCATATTGTTACTATTGTGCCCCATAGAAGCCCACTATTGTTATTATTGTGCCCTTACATTATTATTGTTATGTAGGCTTTGATTATATATGACCCCTTAGACTCCTATATATAGAAAGGAGGTCTTTTCATTTTGTATCATCCAAGAATTGTTCATTTATGTAATATAGAAAGGAGGTTGCCCCCTCGAAGAGGCTGAATTCTAAGGCGTTGATCTATCTTTTCTATCTTTTCTTGAGCTGGTTTCATAACATTTGGTATCAGAGCTTTGGATTCTAGGGTTTCGCTGCTCCAAATAGGTCATCGTGGAATTTTCGCTATAGCATTTTTTCTGCAACGTTTCAGAAATTGCCAAAAACACCCATTTGAGATGACATTGCTCTAAATCTCGTGTCCAAATTTCAAAGCATTTTGCGCTATATTTGAGGAGATATGGTCTGAGGAAGTTGGGGTTTCTGTGGACTCCTGAATTACATTCCAGACAGGTGACCTGGGTAACCTCGTCATAACATTTTCTCTGAGAATTGGATTGAAATTTTGTAAGAAGGTGTAGAAAGAGGATAGACTGTAGTTTCTTCTATATAATTTTTAGAGCTAAGGGTCAAAACAGTGACTCGTGGTACGTCGTACAAGTTCGCTCTACTGAACTAGTCTATAATCAGGTCACTGTGGATGATTTGGCATAACTCTTCTTTGGAGAATCCAATTGGGGTCAGATCAGTGGCATTGGAAATATGACACAGTGGGCTACTGCATGTCGCAATTTCAGAACGTAAAGATCTAAAAGTACAGAGTTACAATCGTTTCAAGATCGAGCTCCTAAAATCAAGAAAAAACAAGATGAGGAAGTTTGATGGGAAGGATCCGGTAAATTGGATACTTCAGATGGAGCAATATTTTGATCTACATGGTATACCAATGTTACAAAAGGTATGTATTGCATCTTCATATTTAGAACCAGATCAATTTTTATGGTATAAAGGGCTTTGTTCTCGTAAACGAATTGTTACGTGGTCAATTCTCACAGAGGAAATGATAGCACATTATGAGGATACAAAGAGCAACACCTTCTTTAGAGCAACACCACAACAATTGGAAAGAGTAAAATGGTTTTGTGACATACTAGAAAGTAAAATTATGGCAACAATGAATTCTACCCCTCACAGCTATGAAGATGGAAGTGTTGTTTCTCCTAGCCTTCCACAACCTACAAGGGTTACACCACAACAATTGGAAGAAAAAAGAGAAAAAGGGCTTTGTTACAATTGTGATAGCAATTGCACTAAAGGTCATAAGTGTGCTGAGAAGAAATTATTTTACATAGAATATGAAGAGGAGGAAGAAAAGGATCAAGAAACATCAAAAGAAGAGGATATATGCCAGGACCCCACCCCAGAGAAAGAAGAAATGAATCATACCATATCTTGTAAAGCATTGGCAGGAATTACCACTCCTCAAACTATCGAGATAGAAGGACATATCAAGAAGAAAAATGTTCAAGAAGTGAAAGATCACATCGAGCATCAAGAAATGAATCCGGCGATATCTTGTAAGGGCTGGAAGAAATTATCACTCCTCAAACTCTAAAGGTAGAAGGACATATCAAGAAGAAAAAGGTTCAAGTGGTGAAAGATCACATCGTGCATCAACAACAAGTTCTCCAACTTTTAAAGGATAATGCCACTTTGTTGCAAAATCAAATGAAACAACAGGTAGATCAACAGCATAGTGAAAAATGTTTTGATGTAGGTGATTGGGTATTTTTACTGCTACATCTCAAGCAAGCTATTTGTGAGAAGGAAACGTTGGTAATACTACATGCACTTAAAAAATGGCGACCTTATCGAATGGGAAGACACTTCAAGGTAAAAATGGATCACGGTAGTCTTAAATACTTTTTAGAACATCTATTACCTTTAGAAGAATGGAAAAAATGTGTCACAAATATGTTGGGTTATGTCTTTGACATCATCTATAGAAAATGGAATCAAATTTTGTTGCAGATGCACTCTCAAGAAAGGATAAGGATGTGGAAGCATTATTTTATGCTATTTCTATTATCCAACCAGATTGGATAAATGAAGCAAGGGATGAATCGAAGAAGAATGAAGAAGTATGGCCACTTATTCAAAAGTTGCAAAAGATCCCAATTCAAACAATATTGCCAGAAATTGACAAGGAAGGAAAAATCATATTGGAACTAGGAGCAGTCATAGAAACAAGAACCCGACAGCTACAGAATCAATCAATTTGAGAGTATCTCATCAAGTGGAAGAACTTACCTGCTAAAGATTCCACATTGGAGGACAAGAAGTTTATACAGAAGCATCAAGAACTACTCAAGCGTTGAGGACAACACTTTTTAAAGGAGAGGGGCATGTTAGGCCCCTATACTACTAGTGTAACCCCTTATTATTATTAGTACAACCCTCTTATTATATTGATGTACCCATGTAGTGCCCATATTGTTACTATTGTGCCCCATAGAAGCCCACTATTGTTATTATTGTGCCGCTTACATTATTATTGTTATGTGGGCTCTGATTATATTAATGACCCCTTAGACTCCTATATATAGAAAGGAGGTCTTTTCATTTGTATCATCAAAGAATTGTTCATTTATGTAATGTAAAGGAGGTTTCCCCCTCGAAGAGGCTGAATTATAAGGCGTTGATCTATCTTTTCTATATTTTCCTGAGCTGGTTTCATAACAGACAAATAGAGACCATCAAAACATCAAAGAAACAATTAAACAATGGGGACGAGTTCAATTCACGAGCCCAGTGGTAAGAAGAGCCTGGAGTCTAGCAGTAGGCATGAATATATGGATGATATGGAAAGAAAGAAAGAGGAGAATCTTTCAAAACAAAGAGTTGCCTCTAGAGCAGGTCTATAAAAGAACCCTGAGTCATATAAGAGAAACTATTCTAGCTGAAACATGGAGTCAAGAGGATTGGAAAATGACACTTGAGGAAGAACAGATTCTGAACAAGCTTAATCTAGAACGTGGAATGGTAGCACGTCAGATGTGGAAACCCCCTAACATCGGCAGCGTTAACCCTCTCCACTTTTCTTGCCCCTCAGCAAGTTTCATCAAACTGAGTTTTGATGGTGCCTCCAAAGGCAACCCAGGGCCAGCAGGGCTTGGAGGCATATTTCGGGATGACCAAGGTAGAACAAGATGGGTATACTCATACTATAGTGGTATCATGAATAATAATGAAGTAGAGCTTATGGAAATATATCAAGGACTAAGAACAATGATAAGAAATGACTACAATAACTTGGAAGTAGAAGGCAACTCCCAACTGGTTATTGACATGATAAGGAAACTCAATAATGGAAAGACATGGGATAAAGTTATGAAAAGCTGGAGGACGACTAGCCTGGTCCAAGATTTGTAAACCATTATAAAGAGATTTTAATATATGATCATTAGTCATGTAAGAAGGGAAGGCAATAGAGCAGCAGATCTCCTAACAAATTGGGGAAGTAACGAACAAGGAAGCAAGTTGGATAGCATATGGCCAACCCAACTAGAGGAGCTCAAATTAGAGCTCTTCAAAGTAATCCTAGCCCAATATTTCCATGAAGACATGACCTCAAGATAGCAGACACAGGTAGCCCCCAATTGGGGTGATAAAGAGGGATAGTATGAGAAGGTGGACAGTGCAAGGGAGTGGTCAGGTAAGACGGCCACCTACTGCCCTCATCGTAGATCAAATGACCATGACGACATCCTACATGCCTACGGGAGTTTCGAGGCAGCGTAGTGGATGGAGTGTCGGGGGAGAGCAGGTTAGAAATGGTAGCGGTAATGATATGGGACGTGGGCCAGATGGGCTGGAGTACATGAGGGTGGTAAGGGTGGGAGAAAAATTTAGTATGCAGTGAAGGGAGGAGGAGAACTGTGTAGTGCAAGTGTTGGGATCTTCAGCGGTTGAGCGTGATTATGGGTATGTCTCCTCTGGCTCTCCTCCTACATTTCACTCTAGCTTGCTTAGTATGGTGGAGGAGGGGGGATTGTCGGGAATTGCTAAGGTAGGGTGGTGTTTGAGTAGGTTTTCTTTTTTCTCTGCCATGTATAGTCAGGCAGAAGAGGGGGGTAATTTGGGATTTGCAGGAGAAGGTTTGTGGCTGAGCAAGTCAGAGGGTTGCATGCTGAGGAAGAGTGAGGATCAAAGCATAGGTATCTCCGAGAATTGTAGTAGTGGGGTAGAGGATCAACTCGAGAATTATAAGAACCCTATCTAGGTGAAGAGCTACATGACAGAGGGCTTTTCCTCCTTCCTTTGTCTAGGGGGCGGAGACCATTGTCTCGTCAGAACAATGAGGGTGGTTAGAGTGGGGCAGGAAGGCTAAATGACAAGGAAATGCTATCTGATGGGAGGATTGTAGCTCCTCAATAGCTAACTTTTGTTGTTGATAATTGCAAGCAGGAGGCAATAAAGGAGAAAATGGATCGCCTGGGTAGAGGTAGGGGCCGAGGAGGAAGAGGGCGACAAAGCCAGGTGGGCAAAAGCGAATTGTCAACCTTGGCACCAGCAAGTTAGAGGCGAGGAAGGAAATCCATGAGGATGTGTTAGGCCCCTATACTACTAATTTAACCCCTTATTATTTTTAGTAAAACCCACTTATCATGTTGATGTACCCATGTAATGCCCATATTGTTACTATTGTGCCCCATAGAAGCCCACTATTGTTATTATTGTGCCCTTATATTATTATTGTTCTGTCGGCTTTGATTATGTTATGACCCCTTAGACTCCTATATGTAGAAAGGAGGTCTTTTCATTTGTATCATCCAAGAATTGTTCGTTTATGTAATGTAAAGGAGGTTGCCCCCTTGAAGACGCTGAATTCTAAGGCGTTGATCTATCTTTTCTATCTTTTTCTTGAGCTGGTTCCATAACATTTGGTATCAAAGCTTTGGATTCTAGGGTTTCGCTGCTCCAAACAGGTCATCATGGAATTTTCGTTGTAACTTTTTTTCTGTGATGTTTTAGAAGCTAAAAGAAAAAACCGATTTGAGACGAAAGCGCACTGAACCTCAGGTCCAAATTTCAGAGCTTTTCACACTATATTTTCAGAGATATGATATGAGGAAGTTGGTCTTTTTGCATACTCCTGAATTACATTCCAAACAGGCAACCTAGGGAAAATTGTCATAACTTTCTCTCTAAGCATCAGGATTGAAATTTTGTAAGAAGGTACAGAAATAGAATGGACTGTAGTTTCTGGTATATATTTTTCAGTGCAAAAGGTCAAAACAATGAGACGTGGCACTTCATACAAGTTCGCTCTTCTGGACAGGTCTATAATCAGGTCATCTTGGGAGATTGTATATAACTCTTCTTGGAGAATCCAATTTGGATTAGACTAGTGGCATTGGAAAGAGGACACAGAGGGCTACTATAGGTCAAAATTTTAGAACTTAAAGATTTGAAAGTACATAGTTGCAGTCGTTTCAAGATCGAGCTCCTAAAATCAAGAAAAAGCAAGATGAGGAAGTTTGATGGCAAGGATCCAGTAAATTGGGCACTTCAGATGGAGCAATATTTTGATATACATGGTGTACCACTGTTACAAAAGGTATGTATTGCATCTTCATATTTAGAACCGGATCAATTTTTAAGGTATGAAGGGCTTTGTTCTCATAAAAAACTTGTTACGTGGTCAATTTTCACGGAGGAAATGATAGCACATTATGAGGATACAAAGAGTAGCACCTTCTTTAGAGCAACACCACAACAATTGGAAATAGTAAAAGGGCTTTGTGACATATTGCAAAGTAAAATTATGACAACAAGGAAGTCTATCCCTCACAACTATAAAGATGGAAGTGTTGTTTCTCCTAGCCTTCCACAACCTACAAGGGTTACACCAAAACAATTGGAAGAGAAAAGAGAAAAAGGGCTTTGTCACAATTGTGATAGAAAATGCACTAAAGGTCATAAGTGTGCCGAGAAGAAATTATTTTACATAGAGTATGAAGAGGAGGAAGAAAAGAATCAAGAAACATCAAAAGAAGAGGATATACGCCAGGACCCAACCCTAGAGAAAGAAGAAATGAATCAGACTATATCTTGTAAAGCATTGGTAAGAATTACCACTCCTCAAACTCTCAAGATAGAAGGACATATCAAGAAGAAAAAGGTGCAAGGAGTGAAAGATCACATCAAGAAAGAAGAAATGAATCCAATGATATCTTGTAATTCATTGGTCGGAATTACCACTCCTCAAACTATCAAGGTAGAAGGACATATCAAGAAGAAAAATTTTCAAGAATTGAAATATCACATCGAGCATTAAAACAAGTTATCCAAATTTTAAAGGATAACACCACTTTGGTGCAAAATCGAATGAAACAACAGGTAGATCAACATCATAGTGAAAAATGTTTTGATGTAGGGGATTGGGTATTTTTACTGCGACATCTCAAGAAAGCTATTTATGAGAAGGAAATGTTGGCAATACTACATGCACATAAAAAATGGCAACCTTACCGAATGGGAAGACTCTTCAAGGTAAAAATGGATCATGATAGTCTTAAATACTTTTTACAACAACTATTTTCTTTAGAAGAACAGAAAAAATGTGTCACAAATATGTTGGGTTACGACTTTGACATCATCTATAGAAAATGGAAGCAAAATTTTGTTGCAGATGCACTCTCAAGAAAGGATGAGGATGTGGAAGCATTGTTTTGTGCTATTTCTATTATCCAACCATATTGGATAAATGAAGCAAGGGATGAATGGAAGAAGGACGAAGAAGTATGCTCACTTATTCAAAAGTTGTAAAAGATCCCAATTCAAACAATATTGCTAGAAATTGAAGAGGAAGGAAAAATCATATTGGAACTTGGAGTAGTCACAAAAACAAGAATCTGACAGCTACGAAATCGATCAATTTCAGAGTACCTCATCAAGTGGATGAACTTATCTTCTGAAGATTTCACATGGGAGGACAAGAAATTTATACAAAAGCATCAAGAACTACTCAGGCATTGAGGACAACACTTTTTGAAGGAGAGGGGCATGTTAGGCCCCTATACTACTAAGGTAACCCCTTATTATTATTAGTACAACCCACTTATTATATTGATGTGCCCATGTAGTGCCCATATTGTTACTATTGTGCCCCATAGAAGCCCACTATTGTTATTATTAGCAATACTCCATGCACTTAAGAAATGGCAACCCTACCTAATGGGAAGACACTTCAAGGTAAAAATGGATCATGATAGTCTTAAATACCTTTTAGAACAAAGATTATCCTCTGAAGAGCAACAAACGTGGTTCACAAAGTTGTTGGGTTATGACTTTGAAATCATCTACAAAAAAGGGAAGCAAAATTTTGTTGCAGATGCACTCTCAAGAAAGGATTAGGATGTGGAAGCATTGTTTTGTGATATTTCTATTATCGAACCATATTGGAGAAACAATGCAAGGGATGAATAGAAGAAGGACGAAGAAGTATGGCCACTTATTCAAAAGTTGCAAAAGATCCCAATTCAAACAATATTGCTAGAAATTGAAGAGGAAGGAAAAATCATATTTGAACCTACAGCAGTCACAGAAACAAGAACCCGACAGCTATGAAATCGATCAATTTCATAGTATCTCATCAAGTGGAAGAACTTACCTGTTGAAGATTCCACATGGGAGGACAAGAATTTTATACAGAAGCATCAAGAACCACTCAAGTGTTGAGGACAACACTTTTTGAAGGAGAGGGGCATTAGGCCCATATACTACTAGTGTAACCCCTTACTGTCATTAGTACAACCCACTTATTATATTGATGTAACCATGTAGTGCCCATATTGTTACTATTGTGCCCCATAGAAGCCCACTATTGGTATTATTGTGCCCTTACATTATTATTGTTATGTCGGCTTTGATTATGTAATGACCCCTTAGACTCCTATATATAGAAAGGAGGTCTTTTCATTTGTATCATCCAAGAATTTTTCATTTCTGTAATGTAAAGGTGGTTGCCCCCTCGAAGAGGTTGAATTCTAAGGTGTTGATCTCTCTTTTCTATCTTTTTGTGAGCTGGTTTCATAACAAGATGACAGTCCGGGAAGCCGCTTGAGCCTATAGAGAAGGGACAGATACAGAAATTCGAAAGATAATTTAACAAATGGAAGATAATGTAATGGAAGAGGAATCAGAACCAAAGTTGGAGGATTGGGGAGATATTATCCCCGACCCAGGACATACCAAAGGCCGAATGATGCTTTATCGGCAAGCTTTGCATGTGTACTGGGTTTTAAAGCATTTACTAGCTAAGGCTCTGGAGCAAGTGGCTGGAGAAATGGCAGCCATAGCCCAAGGCATGCCCAATATTAAAAAGGAAATGAAAAACTTGCAGATCAACATGATAATGCAAGATAGCAAACTTGATGAGATCCAGCAACGACTGGTGAAGTTGTCTCCAGCACCAAATGACTTGATGACAACACCTGCTAATGTATAATTTGACACAGATGACTGGAAGGATTAGTCCTTTGCAGTTTCTTGTCTATTTATATTGTAGCTAGCTTTCTTTTCAGACACTTATAAGTTAGTATGTAGCATGTTTAGTGTTTTTAGATGTGCAGTTCACGTAGCATGGATGGAAAGACTGATTAAATTTTGTCATTGGATGGCATATAACAAACTCAAGTGGCGAATAGACTTGGTTTCCCATATGGGCAAGTTGAGGCCACCAAAATGTTGTACCTAGATCAATTTGTTTATATAAATAGAAAAGGAAGGTACCAACCTAGCTTACAAAAAAGGATGTGACATCTCTATCTTGTATGTAAAATTTTGCTAACTTAAGCTCAGAAAAGCTGGATCTGATATGTAACAAGAAAAGTAAATACCTTATGCAATTAATAAAATAATTAATCACTTGGAAAAGCTAGACACCACGAGATGAGATTCTTGCCAAATCTCATTGGTGAATGTGAATGAATAATCCTTTCATGAGAAGACTTCTAGATCCAAATCTAGATGAGCTTAATGAATTTAGAGATTAATATCCATTAAGCTATTTAGCTAGAGAAATATGCTAAGTTAAGAAAAAATATAAAACCCTTGCAGGAGATAAACACAAGATTTTATGAGGAATAGCCTCCCATGAGATAAAGACGAGTTTTTCTAGGAAAAGCCTAGGCAAATGGATAAAAAGATCCATAAAAGCACGACACCACTAATGGAAACCATAAAAGAGATCCATAAATAAAAGAGATCCATACATACTAGGTATACTCTCATCTATAGGATTATAAATCGATCCAAAGAAATAAGATATTTCCTTGTAGACGGGTTTCTCTCGTGGCTGAATAGTATGTACTTTAAGTGCACTGAACAAATGTTCTATCTGGAAGATATACCATGCCTCAAACTATATTTTTTTCTGATATCTTCTCAAAGATAATCAATATATTCATGTCTTTTTATGGTACAAAATATTCCTTCTCTTGGGTACCATTCATGTAGAAGTATATTGAATGAGGACAACCGATGATTTTAGGGGTTACATATAGAAATATATTCGAACATATGACAAAATATCTTGGCATATTTGGTGTAAATAAAGATATTACAATAGTCTTCATAGCTTAGCCATGTCTCATACAAAAAAATATATATGTCGGGCAAAAGGTGCAAAATATAATGTGCCCTTGACACATTATGAGAGAATCTACAAAATACATAATATTACTTACTTTAGTATGCCTACAATTAACCCATTTTTCAAGGGTTTATTCACATGAATGACTCTCCTTGACCCTATCTATGAGATATTGAAACAAAATGACATATGACAATATTTACATATTAGAACCCACTAAAAACCCTCTGGAGGAGAGGGAGGTGCTGATGGAGTTGAAGCTGATGAACAACTAAACATCTTGATTTCTTCAGGAGCTACTTCACTTGTAAGAAAATTTGCTAAAAAATTATATTTTCCCTTTTTATATTCAATATCCAAGTCGAATCCATTGAACCATAAGCTCCATCTTACTACCCTATTATTTCCTTGATCTAACAATATTTTGTTTCTAAACATCCCAACTATATGTCTAAGGTATCTTCTTATAATGAATCTTACCAGCTTTAGGAATAACTTGGATCTCTTGATTACATTTTTTACAGAAAGGATTTCTTTATGAGAAGATGGATACTTGAGTTCAGTGTCATTAAAATATCCTGATGCATATGAGAAAACATCCTCCCCTTTTTCATGCTTTTGCATAAAAACTCCAAATGATACTTCATTGGATGCATCTATTTCTGAAATATAGGGAAATTCATGTCTTCCAAGAACCAGAGATGGAAGATTTTGGACCTTCTGTTTAATAATTTGAACTACAATTGTCATATATGGGGTCCATTCTATTCCTCTAAGCCTCTTCTCTAGGACCTTGACATCTTTGGCTTGATTTTCATAAAACTTCCTAATGTAATTGAGGCTTCCCAAGAATCTTTGCAAGTGTTTGTAGCCATAAATGGCATCTGGAAATTATGTTAAATATTTGAACACATTTTCTTGCAATTAAAATTTACCTTGCAATAGGACTAGACCTCGATATTCAATTATAGTTTTTGCAAACTCAAGCTTAGGCTTGCTAAGGACTAACCCATGCTTAAATATTTTGTGGTGAACCGTCTCCAAGTGCTTTCTATGTTCTTTTAAGTCAAAATAAATTATTAGTAAGTGATCAATATAAATGATAGTAAATTTCAAATCTTCAAAAATATTTTCCATTCTTTTCTGGAATTCAGAGGGTCTATTGTTCAATCCAAAGGGCATTACTCACCATTGGAACTACCCGTGTGGCACCAAAAAACCAGTCTTGTATCTGTCATATGGTTTGATCCCTAACTGCCAGAATCTACTCTTAAGGTCAAATTTGCTAAACACATTATTATTACTAATTTTCTGAAATAAATATTCTTTAGATGGAAGAGGATACCTGATAGTAAACAAAGAATTATGTAATTGTATATAGCTAATCACCATCTGAGGTTTACCTCTCTTTTTCTATGAATGCTTGTTGAAATATAATGTTGGGCAAGCCCAAGGGCTTCTGCTTTTTTCGATCAACTTTCTTTCTAATAGTTAAAAATCCCATTCTTATAGAGTTCTAGCTTTGGTGGGGTGTTGTCTAGGTAAATCCTCTTTGTGGACAGAGATGATCGCTCTAACCCAATGAGTGGTACTGGAGACCTAAGTGACAATCTACTAAACACTTTCCTAAGTTACAATTGAAATGAGAGATCAAGAAGATGGCTACCTCATTCTGATGCTATCACATTCTCCTTTGTTGAAGACTTTGAATCACTTGCATCATGGGCTTGTTCCTACTGCTCACAGCATTTATGCACTTCCACAAGAGATAAAGACACAACAAGGAATGAGAATACACATGGCATATTCAAAATTAACCTACTTAATAAATCGAGGAGAGTTAAGCTAAATGATAAATGAGCATACACATTTAGGGAAAATCAACTGGTGGTTGTATATTAATAGAATAAAAGAGGAAGCATACAACCAAGCCTTGATGTTAATAGGATTTACTTGAATGAATGTCCAAGTCCAAGATAATCTCTCCAAGCGCTCCTTCTCCAAGCCAAATGAGTAGCATGTAGGAACAATATTAGCATAAGGGTGCAAATAGACAAAGAAAAACTATTTTGGAATGGGAGAGGATGAATATATAGGCAGTGAAAGGGAGTTAGTATCTCTCCAAATATAGGAGTAGGCCCTCATCTTAATGAGGTAGCTGATAGGGATAAGACCAAGAGGCCAAGTTGGGAGAACTCGACCTCATCTATGCCGAACAACCTCCAACTCACCGCTCTAGAAGCTTCTAGATCATGAAGCTTCTCGTCCTCTTTGGGAAAATTTCTTTTTTGGGGTCATCATAGGTATACAAGTAAATAGAGTGATGTTGTCATGGGTTGGATATAATGCAAGAGGTGACCATCACAGTTTTTAGTCTTATAAGAGAGATGATTCTCAAATTACGGTTTTAGAATTATTTCCTTCAGGGGAAGCTCAAGGCATTTTCCAATCAATGTCTTACGGAGGATCTAAGCTACATATATGAATGAGTACACTACATGATGGTCATGTTTTGAGCACTTCGGGTTATGTCACAGGGAAGTGTAGGAAGTATCACAAAATACTGTGTAACAGATGCCCCCTAAAGCATGAAGGTAGAACAAGGAGTGCTGGCTGAGATGCTTTATGAGATTTTGCAAGGATGAGAATAAACACTATGAGGAGACGTGAAAATCAAGGACACATATACATATAAATATATGATATCAAACATGAATCCATGGTATGGACACAACCATCTAGATAATAAGGATTATGTGAAAGGATCCATGGTATGGGTGAAACCATCCAAATGAAAGGGATCATCTGTAGATCTTAGATCCAAGGTATGGACACAACCATCTAGGATAGAAGGATCACCATAAATGTAAAGTCCCATGGTATGGTCACATCTTCTACATTTCGAGTCTAGAACAAGACTTATCCTCAGGACTGATTTACAATGAAGTGAAGTGTATGTTATAAAAAGGGTTTTTAAGGAATGTTTTAGGACAACCGACTAGTTCAATTAAATTTTAATTATTTATTGTATTTTATTTTAATTATTTAATAAGTTTGATGAGTCTTGTTCGAGACTTGAAACATAGATAATGCAAAAATGAAAATTGTGCAATATCCGAATACTAAACCTCAAAAACCACACCAAAGAAATCTACAAAACATAATGGTCACATCTATTTGTATAGAAGAAACATGTGTACAATCATGAATAATACATAACTCCACATAGCTTGAGTCATATCAGACAAGACTCAGGGTCTTGCATTCCATCCCAACCCAATCAAAGTAGGAATTCTAACATGTGAATGGATGTGTCGAAGTCGAACATGTTATAGAACCACCTAATTACTGACCAATTATGTGGACCGTTAACAGGCATGAGAGAAACCACTAATAATGATAATGGTTCTTAAGGTACAACAATATAATCCATGAATGTGAAAAAATAAGCTGAAGTTGAACATTAATGGAATCACTCGATTAAAGGCTAGTGATGAAAGCATGTCATCAGATGCGAGGAACTTGCCATTAAGGCATGCAAGCTATAAGGTACTCAAATGGAGTCTCTATTTCATCTTATTGGATAATGAGCTGAAATCAACAAGAAGTGACCCATCGAACGAGGGCCATGATGAGTCCCCCATCATTGACAGAAAATGAGGAATAAATTGGAGTAAAATGAATAATATCCAAGACTGTAGCAAAGATTCAGATAATGTATAGGTAATAGATTGCAGATAGGATTTATCTTAAACATATGACACGACTCTAAAGTGTGGCAACATTTGACTCATATTGGACCAAGGGTCATAGTGACGAAGTGGAATAGTCAGATGAGAGGAAAATGGATCGCCCGTGCTAGGAAAGCCAAGTGATTGTGTGAGGATATCGCAAACCAGACATGAGATACAAATGAGTGTCATTCTCAAGAGGGACATGCTGCCTATACAAGAGATGTTTCACTTTCATTTTCCCCATTATTTCTAATGAGTATCTCTTTATTTCTACACAATCTTGAAGAGGATACTATATGCTTTTCATATAATTTCACCCTTCAAATGAATCGATCCTAGTAAGTTTTATGAGTCCTAGCAAGGAGAAACTCGATCTCATCATGGTGACAAGCCTTTCACCTCAACCTTAATGTTTTCTAAATATATTTCCTGTGACATTTCAACCTTCGCGCTGAATTTGAAATATAAATTCCAATAGCATATCCTTCACTTATTTTCAGCCAAACGCATAAGGCATCCCATAAAAATAAACATAAAAAACATTTAGTTCAATAGAACAAGTTTCCATCCCTCAGGGCACAATTTCCAAGCATATAACAGATCTAAGAATACTTACTACAATAAATTTATAACAACCCTAATCTTCCCCTTTAGCTTCTATATATTTTTTAAATCACTTGAGGAAATCTTCTCAATGTTATGTCAAGTAGACATGCACAAACAACAACACTAGAAACTACTAGTTCATCATGAGAACATAAGTTTAAATTCAAATATGTAAGTACACAATGTTTTGGACAACGGGAACACTACATATATGTGTATAAGATGAAGTAAAAGTATATGTGTACATGCGTATTCTAAACGAGAAAGAGAGAGGAGATTGCGTGAGAGCGAAGAGGGAATTACAATGGATCTGTTCCAGGTTGTATCTCTTCATTTTGTTGGATAATATAAAAGGAAGGACTAACTGTTTCTTTGTGGTCATACACAAAATTGGGTGAACCACATATATCTGTCTCACTCTTGTTTTATGCATTTTCTGCGTTTATATTTCTACAATATTTTATGTGTTCCATTGCTCTCTAATATATAATTTTATAAAATCATTCTCTCTAAACACTAGGTAGGGAACCCATAAGAAAACCCTAGCCACGAACTTCTAGCTCAGAATCACTCTCAACCAAATTTGGTTTTTCTACCAAATATCCACAACAAGTTAGCATATACACACCCACAAGTCCTCCTTGGCACCTTAACTTGCATCACACAAGTATATAAGATAAGTCTCCCTATATTCTCCACATCAAACATTCCAAATAGTACTAGGTGTACCAGATACCACAAAACACTAGTCCTCTTCTCTCACCCTAGTCACTTGGACATCACCTGTAAACATCCTAGATATGAAGATGTATTTATACCTTGAGCACTTCTTCGAGTTGTAGGATGGCATCATCATGCATCCCCATATACATAGAGACTAGATGCATTCACTTAGGATATCTATAAGCTAGTTCTATGTTGGCTAGGTGGAGATCAATCATCATATTCAGTAATCATACAGGAGCTACTAAATGTGTCACCTACATGAACCCAAGACAAATATGCACCTCATTTTCAAGTACTCCTTATACTATGAGATCAAACGATGCTACCACAGCATCTATCGATGCTCAAGCAGATCCCTCCCCACTTTCTTCCAATATCACAATCATAGATGTCTATCTCTCTTCGTCAGGGAGATATTCAATCACAGATCTTTTTTTTTCTTCATGTTTGCCTCACCATGTGACTACCAAGAGGATAACCTCATATTTTCATGTTGCTATATCAAATGAGGGAAACAAGAGACAAGCAAAGCTCTAAAGTACTTCAAATCAAAGAATGGTTATACCTTGAGTCCGAAAAGGAAAAATAAAAGATCAATCAGAGAGTATGTTTATGTGTGTCAAATTTCATGGTCAAGGTGCATGTGCTTTCACGACAATTCTAGGAAAAACTACAAAAAACATACAGAAAGGAACAAGAAGTGATGTACCAAAGGTTTAGATTAATTAGACTAAAACAAAGTGGGGTGTGGAATGGACATCTAACAATCCCCCCTACTAATTTTAATAATAAAAATCAAAGAATGCCATGAAAATTTTACAGAGTACTATTTTTTTTACAAAGTACTAAATTGATGCCACTACCAATTTTAAAGTGATGCCATGTTAGAAGGTAATGGAGGCTCACAACATTCACAACATGTAAATAATTCAAGATTGTCCTTATTAGAGGGTCATGGAAAGGCTGTGATTAGAGCGTTCAATACTCTTGATGCCATGAGAACTATCCCCACCACCATCACCAAATTACTATTAAACAACAATTAGAATTGACTTAGTTTGAGAAATCCCACACCTAAAGCTTAATGATAGCACCCGATGTTGGGTGTAGGGAATATAGATAACACCCATATTGTTTATGTGGACCACCAAAGATATTGCGGTCCATTTTATCCCTAGAGCTGGAAAGGACGAACAATAAGATTGGGATGTTACTTGAAATATGATACAAGAAAGAAAAACAAAACCCTAGGCAAAATTTTAAACACGATACTAGGTTATTTAATGGTTGTTTGGTAAGATTCATCATCTGCATTACTCTGTGTGGGGTTCTGAATGATCTAAACAATAAAACTAAAATCGAGATTTGAGGACATACCTGTTGCTAACATTAGTATGTGATAGTGCAACAATCATGGTCCATGAGTTTAATAAGTTTTATCTATTAGAATGACATTCTCCATAGATGAGTCTATTTCTGGCCAATCGCACTATTGAGTCAAGGTTGGTATCCAAGATTTTCTATTTTCTATTTTTACAAGTTTTTCCGCCAAATTTTTAAATTTTTTTTTTCAAGTTTTTCCTCCAAGTTGTTCTAATTTATTGTATGTCATTCATGTGGTTACTCTTTATCTTTATTTGTTAAAGTGGAATTTTTTTTTTTTTTTTTTTTTTATATATTTTTAATTTGCATAATATTATTCTGATATAATGTTATGGTGTAGTATATAGAGGTAAGAGTTAGGTAAACAAAAATGGTCAAAGTAAGCTTAAATATAGTGTCTCTTACTTATCTCTCTAATTAGAATATAGATATAGATATACAATGAATAATATTAAAGTATTGGAACTAATTGTGGAAATGAAACTAGGAGAGTTCATTTTAAAGGTGTTAAGCATTAACATAATAAAGAGGAATATGATTACTATTACAAATACATGATTAAGAGATATGTGAAGATGATAACGTGAAGAGGAATTTTTGTTAAACTATATTTATGCTAGTGGGGAATTTTTTTTTAGTATATAAATGAGGTACATTACACAACACTTCTCCTTGCAGGTATTCTTCATAATGTATTTATGCCAACTGTAAATCCACTCTCATTTTGGATAATTTTTCAGCCTTTGAATTTAATTCCCTATGAATGTCATCAAAGGATATGAGCCTAAAGGTTCTATTCATGTCCATAACTTTAATCATCCATTGATCCAATAAAGAAGCGTTCACACAATCTATAACAACCTTTGAATCCCCTATCACTTGTAAGTTTCAATTGTTGAAGTGAAACAATTAAGATGACTAACATAAATGACTAATTCATATGATTTTAGTACCTATTAGATAAATGTATTTTTGATTCTACACTAAAGTAGTCATTCACGTTAGTCATTTTTAGTTGTATCATTTATTAGCTAGTCATATATTTTAACTCGGGACTAAATTAGTCATTTATGATAGTCATTTTTAGTTGGGTCATTAAGACTGCTCATTTTTTGTAGTGTTTCACTTGCAAAAGTTGTAGTGACTAACATTTTTAGTCACCTAGTCACTAATTTCTCATTTTCTACAAGTGGGCGTAAACTAATGTTAGAGTCAACAAAAAGGCTCTTTAGTTCATGTTTTAAAATGTGTAAATTTATCACCTTATTTTATTGAACCTCATCTTATAATATTTGAGCATCCTAACCATATATTCAAAAATGTATTTTACGGTTCTTTGCTAAGTTTTGGGTGCTTCAAAAACCGACAATTAGGTTTCTTGATAATCTAATAACCATTGTCATTTTAGTGATTTTATCTCTACTTGGTGGCTAGGAGTTAGAGTTAGGTCCTTCTTTAGTAGGGGATGGTAAAAGAGATGACATGTCTGTGTTCTATTCATTTGTAGAATCCATTATGTGTTCCATTTAAACAAGAATAATAGATATATATTTCCTTAGTTTTTAAAATTTTAAAAACTTAAAGCTACCACATATAAATAGTAAAAATAATAAAGGACGATGATGGAAACCTCCATCATCCTTGTGTTGATCACATGTACTCCTTCTTCTCCTAAAACCATTTCCTCTCCTCCTAAGAAAAAGTCAATTTTTATAAATGAAATAGATTTCATACCGTTTTTTTTATTGACAAATTCACACATGTTACTAATGTGTCCGAATTCCTAGAATATGAATATCGTTCTTTAAAGTTTAATTCACTAGTCTACTTGGGAAGTTACATGGTAGTACAAAGGGGTCCATAACTAATTAAACTATAAGGTGTTTCACAGTTCTAGAAAACTAACACATATTCAGGTGTTTATGTTCTTGCCACACAATTTCCAATTTTCAACTCATCATCTTTCTGGAAGGACAAATATAATATTTTATAAAACACACAAATAGATCCTATTAACCTCTAGGAGACTTTCTGTGAGAAAGTTCGAATATCATTATATATATATATATATATATATATATATATATATATATATATATATATATATATATTATATATATATATTGCTTATTTTATTTCTATGGAGAATGAAGTTTCTATGTAGATGGACAAACTCACTTTGGGTTATCTTAAAATGAATAAAAATAATCTTTAAAGGGAAAGTTTCATGATAAAAATTCTAATGATCTATAAAGAAGCATAGCTTTAATCAAAATTTCTATTGTATTTAAGAAAAATTCAAAAAATAAAATAAAATTATAAACCTATTAATTTCATCCTTATATACATGTGTTCATCACTTCATATGTAAAAGAGGTAAAGCATTTACACCTCCATAAACATTTTTTAACAACAAATGTAAAATTCCATAATATTTTTCATCATAATGTTTGGTGAGTCCCTATTCCCAAAATAGATAGATCGCATAGATAAATTTGGTGTCTCCCTTAGTATATATTATTATTATTATTATTATTATATTATTATTATTATTATTATTATTATTACAACACAATTTAGAACTTAAAGAAAAAGAAACATTTATTTTGATTAAAAAAATCTAAAATATTTAAGCCCCAAGGATTAGCTCAAGTGGTCATGTGCCAAATATAATATCTCTCTCCCAAAATTTGGATAGGTCATGATTTGACTCTCTTGATCCTCTCAGGGTTGAGCTCTTTAATCAACGACAAAATTATGAGTAAGTACTCATATGATATTCCATAAGTATTCCTTTAAAAAAATTGAAAAAAAAAAACTATTTAATTATGCCAATGGGCATGTCTATTTCAGAATGGGTTTTCCAAAATTTTGATTTAATTATTAGGAGAATGGAAAACATTTAATCTTCGTTGAATATGCTAGGATAATATTCACATATAAAGGATTAAGATTTACCTCTAAGTTATTTATGCTAATTTAATTATTTGATCTCAAATTAACTGATTAAATAAAATGTCATATCAACTCATGTCATATTGGACATGTGATATTGATAAGCCACGGTATTGGAAAATAGAGGCATGTCTATTTAGAATGGGTCTTCAAAAATTTTGAATTAAGTATTAATAATTATTAGGTGGATGGTAGAAACCTAACCTGCATGGAATATGTTACGAGATTCATAATAGTATTCACCTGCGTGGAATATGTTAGGATATTCATAATAGTATTCACTTGTCGAGGATTGAGATTTACGTGTAAGTTAGTTATGCCCATTTAATTAATTTATCTCAAATTAATTAATTAAAGAAAATGTCATATTGGGCATGTGGTATTGATAAGCCATGGTATTGGAAAAGAGATTTGATCACTCTTGGCGCTTGGTAGATCCAGAGTTAAGATCGATCTAGGCTAGTAATAATTTAAAATAATTTTATAAATTAGTTAATTTTTATGATTTTTTTAATATGGGCAATATGAGATGTATCATGGGTAAACTCTTTACAACCAAAGTCCCCGAGGGTTTTTTGAGGGCGCTGAATCGATACATATAGTCAAAAAATAGTTTAAATAACACAAATGAAGGTTTTGGAAAAATGTTTTTGCCAGATTCTGACTAGAAGACTTACATTATACTATACTACTGTGTTAATAAATTAAAATATATTTTCATTAAATACCAATTTTCAATTGTATTAAAATATGAAACTTCAAAATTTTTCATTTCTAGGACAAATATAATATTTAAATTATTGGTTGTATTTTTGATAATAATTAAATGAACATATTTAATCCACTTTAATATCTATAAATATTTAACTAAAAGATAAAAACAAAATATATTAAGAACATATTTGTAATGTAAATCAAATTTTTTTTTAGATAATTGGCACCACCCAAGGGTATCTATGCTATTAAATTCACCTAGGCTAGGGTCACACCATCCTTCAGGATCGATACACTTTTTCGCATGAAGTTTCAAACATATTACTTTACCTTATGCTCTGGGCTCTTGTGGGCCTTTGCAAATTTAAATAACTATTATAATTTCGATAGGAAAAGGAAAAAAGCTAAATATTATTAATCTCATAACATGAATATATAATTAAAAAATGGGAAAATAACTATTTAATTATGGAAATAAACATATAATGAGTCTTCTATAATTTAATTTATTTATTAGTAATTATTACGTGGATGTTAGAGACTTAACCTCCATGGAATATGTTAGGATATTGATAATTCATAATTGTATTCACATATTAAGGATTAATATTTACCACTAAGTTAATTATGCTTATTTAGTTAATTTATCTCAATTTAATTAATTACATAAAATGCCATATCAACACTTGTCATATTGGGCATGCGGTATTGATAAGCCATGATATTGTCCCATAATATTATCACAAAGACAATTTACAAGTTAAGGATCTCCATGGTAAAGTGGATGTGAATATCTATTGTTAAGAGTATTGTTACATGTTTTTTAAAATGTGTGTGTGTGTGTGTGTGTGTGTGTATGTGTATGTGTGTAACTCATACACGAATCACAACAACTTGAACACATAAATATTAATTATTTTTGTAATTAAGAGTAATTGCACAGAGAGTTGTTCTCCATCCACTGTGGTAGAGATGTAACACAATGTTTAACATTTTGATTAAGACAAATTAAAAGAAAAAAAAAGAGGAAGAAGAAGAATATTAATGTAATGTGATGTCAACATTTTAACTTGGTCAAAATAAAATTAAAATAACAAAATAAAAATAAATTGATAAAAATAAAATAATGCAAACCTCTTTTAGAGTGAAGATGGAGATAAGCTAGTAATAATTTTAAAACAAAGTTTTAAATTAGTTAATTTTTTTTAATATTGACAATGTGAGATGTGGCATGTATAAGTTTTTTAATTATTATCATAGATTGCTTATCATTAATTTAATATTTACTAACTATTTAATTTACATGGCTACACTAGTAATAAAATATCATATAATAAATTAATTAATAATATTTTGAAAGAAATCTATTTTCTATGAATTTGTAGAACATAGAAAAATCTGGTACATGTGCTATAATTCTCATATAGTGTAACACCCCATGTTACACGGACATTTAACTTGTGTTACTATTTTTACTTATTACTTTATTTACTACTATGATTTTGTCATCAAATGATCACATAAAGAACATTAAAGAATTATGGTTGGGTGGCGAGGACATTTTTACAAGTAATGAATAATAAGAGTTAAAATATTTTTGGCAAGAACTAAAAGAAAAAATTGTTAAGCTCCTGAGAAAATTAAGGTGGTTACTCACCTGTTTCCTCAAAGGAATAATTCGAGGAAGGCCTAGGGGACTAGAGAATGGAGGAGAGGAAAAGATCAGATTGGTTAAGGGAGCAGATTACTGCCATGAGAAATTCCTTGAGCTGGGTGGAATAAACCAGTGGGAAATATGGAGTACAGTCATAAAGGTATTGAACTTGATGTTGGATAGTTAGTCATGATGCCTCAAGATACCAGACTCTAGAAAAGCTCATAACTACTATTTGGAGGAGGAAGAGATCACGGGAGAGTTTGGACGTAATTTCCAGACTTATGACTGGGTGGTCAAATGTTTCCAAAGAGGAACTATTGGCTACAAGGCAGTGAACAGATAAGTAGCTAAACTTTTATATCTCAATGATTAATAATAAATGGTACTTTTAGATTATTATAAACATATGAAATGAGCATTATAAATATTATTGCTAATTCGTCCATGTTAGGTAATAAATAGTTATCTCTTTTGTGTCTCATATTAAAACTAACAAGACTATGTACTTGAACAAAGAATAAATACTATACCATGTGTGAAATAGTTACAATATGGGAAAGATACAATTCAAGTGATGAACGGAAAGAATGAATCAAAAACTCAAGAATATATTGAACAGTCACATGAGGAAAAAGACAAGTTGCATAATTGAAAACAATGTCGAAATTGAGGAACCTTTGACCTTAGGATCAAGAGAGAAACTAGTTAGTTCCCATAAATATTAGCATAGACGCCACTGTAAATTCAATGGACTGGATATACACATATAAGTCATAGCAAAATGTTGGTTGCAACCTTTAAATATTCACAACCCAATTAAAACAAGCCATGCAGAAACCTTGCAGAGAATAGACCTAATTTGAGAACAAATGAACATAACAGATATAGAAGTTCAAATAGAGTACTTGAAAGGACGAATGGTATTTCCGATTAACCAGAGAAAAAACATTACATTCAACCTTCCCAACAAAATTTTTTTATGCAGGAAATCTTTAAATTAAAGCAAAAAAAAGACAAATCCTTGACTAGGTTAACTGAACAACCATGTATCGAACTGTTCCCGTAGGGAAAGATATAAGACCTATATTTGGACCATAGTTAAAACTAATACATTAATCCTTACAACATGAGGGATTCATAAATTATAAGCCTAGTAGGGTTCCAAGCTAACATTAAAAATAAACATTGGGTCACCCATCAGGGTCCTAGGCGTGTGAGCCGCCAAAACACTACCAACTAGGAAAACCAGGGTAATGGCTCAGCTGGACATCCTCATGCTAAGTATTTAGGCAACCAAAAATCTTGTTGAATGATAAATCCATCATGGATTTAGTGTAAAACGAACTTGGAAGGGATTAGAGGTAGAAGGCACATGAGTACACTGCTCTTGAGGCCGAATTGCTAAGAAAGAAGGTTCGACAAGAGGTCGTACCTACAACAAAAATCAGAACGATGTTAGGAGGAATCTCACCAAGAAACAATATTGAATGGTAAACGAAACTGAAACAAATGGTTACCTATGGGATAGCCCTGAAGCTATGAAACACACCTACACTGGTAAGCTAAGAAACTAGGGTTAGATTCCACCCCCTTTTCTCAAACGAAGACATAGATCCAAAAAACTATATTAGTAACACAGTCTTTACCTAGGTGATGAAAAATATTTTCAAATCACTTTCTTCCGAGGATGACGAGTTGACATATTAACAATACAAGAACCTTCAAGGAAAGTTCTGCGTAGTTACCCAAGGGATAGCACATGTTGCAGCTTGCCAGTGAGCAGGGTTCTAGTTGGCAGAAATCCTCATTTCCATGAAGAAACACTTACCTGGTTGCAAAGCAATCAAATAGAGGTGACGAAAACCCAAATGTCCTCATTCATGGTAAAGGACAAGGGAGTTGGTTACCTCAATACCCCTTACTTTCGAGGATCGTCAGATTCCCAAGCAACGATCGCAGATCAAAGGAGATGCCAAGTGTCTCGTTTTATCATACCTTTCTAAATCCGTGCACTAAAGTGTTAAATCAGCATGATTAATGTGTAATCCACACTACATGGATTGCTTAACTTGAGATATGCCATAAAGACCAATATACAAACCAAAGAAACCATGTCATGTTAACCTTAAATTCTGCCAAATGCCATAGGTTACAGAATGGTAAAAGTATAATGATAATTATTTTTTGTTTATATATATTTCAGTAATTAAAATGTTTGTAATGTCTGTTACAAGTGGTATTAGAGCTCATTTTACAGCACTGATTCTTTTGTATATATATATATATAATAAACTAAGTGAATATGAATGGTTGAACACAAAGATAAAGACAAAAGAGGAGAATGCAGTGGGGTCCCAAACCACCAAACTAGCTAGGAGTGGCTTATGTAGGGGCCAACCCTGATATGTGGACATAGTTGGGAGAAGAATCTCAAGAGGCCAATGCAGCCCTATTTGGAACTATTTAACAATTATGTGCTGAAATGAATAATTTGTGGATAGGTAATGAAAGGTTACGAAAAGAGCGGGAAAGAATTCTAAAAACCATGTTTGATCGACAAAATCAATGAGGGCCAGGCCCCAGTGCTAGTAACGGAGAGAAAACCACGAATGTCCATTAAGGGGAAGATAATGTTGCGTTAGGGGGAAGACATGAGGAAGATGAGGAAGGACGTTTTGATAATGTTTCTAATCAACAAAAATAAAAAAGAAAGAAAATTGAACTACAATGGGAATTCAAAAAGGCAAAACATCAATCTTTGAAGTTGAGTGATAGGAAGAAGTGGAAGTGTGGTTAATCGATATGAATAAATTGCAGAACCATGACTAAAATGATAAACTAAAGGCATGACTGGTAGTTTATCAATTAAGAAGTAAGGCCACACTTTGGTGGGAAGAAATAAAAATTGCAAAGAATTTCAAAAGCATTTCAAGGATAAATATTTAACAGAACACTATTATGATGAAAAAGCGAAGGAGTTCCACGATTTAAGGCTGGGAGCTTTGATTATGGACAAATATCTGAAACAATTTACCTCTCTATTACAGTATGTACCATATATGTAATAAGAAAAGGACAATATTTATTTTTTTATTGGTAGTCCACCCAACTTCATGAAGGATAAGGTGGAATTTGATTGCCCAAAGACGATGGATGACGTTGTTCGAAACGTTTGCATCTGTTATCAAAAAATCAAATAGAAAAGTGAGGGTTCGAAAGGAGGTTTGGATTAGAGGGGAAGAATTTTTCCTTAAAATAGATAGAAAAAAGTTTCGAGTGGAAGAAATATATAGAAACGACCCTTGAGTAAATTTCTAGCAAGCAACCAACCGAAAGTTCCAACATCTACTAAAAATAGGCAGATTCAGGGAGTTAATAAGTCTATTATAGTGTTGGGGATGTGGAGAACCCCATTATTAAAAAACCTATCCACATAGGGAAAGAACAGAACAAATTCTGAGCATGAAATAAGCTTCCACATTTGGGGAGGTGGAGAGGAGTATGCCTAGAATTAATGTTTCACTTGATGACCATCAAGCAGAATACCAGCTTTTCATGATTGAGTGTGAAGGTATGATCACTAATCAATCTGTCCCTTTTTTGTTTGATCTAGTTTCTAGCTTAACCTATGTTAGTCCTAAGGTTGTAGAGGGATGCCAACTACAAATAAGTAAATTTCGAAAACTCTGGTTAGTCCAATGAGCCACAGGGGAAAAGTGAAGGGTAGTTGCGAAAATAGAACATTGACTTGTGAATATTCCAAGACAACACATTTATGTTAATTTAAATATACACCCTTCAGGTACGATATGTTAATAGGGATGGATTGGAAGGAAATTTTTCCTTAGTAGATTGTAAGGGAAAAAAATTTAGTTACCTTATTGAATTAGGAAAGAGGAAGGAAATTCAAGGAATTAAGAAAAATATTATGTTATGTCCTATTACTACTAACCAGCTAGGAAAATGCATTAGGGAAGGTTGTCAAATTTGAGTTGTATAGGTAGGATACATAAATTCCAAGAGAAAAATGACTTCCCTAGAAGATATTTCCTTCATTCAAGAGTTTGTTGATGTGTTTCCTAAGTCCATACCCTGGTTACCACCTAAGCAAGATATCAATTTTACGATTGAACTAGATCTAGGTGCAACTCCTGTTTCTAGAACTCCTTACCTTATGAACATACCTGATTTAATAGAACTCAAAATGTAGCTACAAGAACTGCTTAATAAAGGTTATATCTACCCTAGTGTGCCCCCATTGGGAGCCCCTGTATTGTTCATATGAAAGAAGGATGAAACTCTAAGATTATGTATTGATTATCGTTAGTTGGATAAACTGACTATAAAAAATAAATACCCTCTACCATGAATTAATGATTTATTTGATCAAGTTCAGGGAGAGAGTGTGTTCTTCAAGATCAATCTATGATCCAGCTATCATCAAATAAGGATTAAGGAAGAAGACATTTGTAAAACTCCCTTTCGAACTTGTTATGGTCATTATAAGTTTGTGGTGTTACCTTTCAGCCTTACGAATTGCCCGAAAAATTTTATGAGTCTGATGCATGGTATTTTTTAGCCATACTTAGATAAGTTTGTGATGATTTTGATTGATGATATATTGATTTACTCCAATAATTAGGTGGAACATGAAAATCACTTGAGAATTGTGTTGTAGAATCTGCAGGACAATTAGTTGTACGCTAAGTATAACAAGTGTGACTTTTACAAAAGTCTGATACAATATCTTGGTCATGTCATATTGGCAAAGGGTATAGTGGTAGACCCAGAGAAGATTAATACCATTATGGAGTGGGCCACCTCGAATAATGCTGCTGATATTAGGTCATTCTTAGTCCTAGCTTGGTACTACCTTCAATTCATTGAAGGATTCTCAAAAATTTCTTTTCCCATGACCTCATTACAAGACAAGGGGCAAACTTTCTAGTGGACAAATGAATGGAAGCCAAGCTTTGAGAAATTAAAACATCTAGTTACTATGACACCCATATTAAAGGTGGCAGACCTAGAGAAATATTTTGTTGATTGCGTAGATGAAAGTAAGGAAGGAAGCGTTGGAGGAGTATTAATGCAAGAAGGGAAAGTTATAGCTTATGAATCCTGAAAATAGAAGGAATATGAGCAATGATATTGTGCTTATGATATTGAATTAACAACAATAGTGCATGCACTAAAAATGTGGTGATGCTACTTAGTGGGGAAGAAATTTATGCTATTAATAGATCATAGTAGTCTTACAAATTTCTTTAACCAATCCAACTTAAATGTTGTCAAGCCGAGTGGACAACCTTCTTAAGAAAATTTGACTTTGAAATGAAACACCTTAAGGGGAAAGAAAATCGGGTTGCCGATGCATTAAGAAGAAAGTTGCATTGTCTTTATGAAATACAATTCAATCAAGTGAAATCAAACCTCCCTCGTATGATTAAAGAAGCATCTCTTAGAGACCTGCAATATGCCTTTCTTTGGTAGTAAACAATTAATGCCTAGAATAAGGGGCGAAAATCTAAATATGGCATAAATCTGGATAAATTATTAACTTTCAAAAGTCGAATTCATTTTCCTAATCAAAGTTCTACTAAACAATTGGTATTAGATGAATTTCATAGGAAGCCATATGCCGCCCACCCAAGGTACCAGAAACTACCTTTAGCTATCAAGAAAGGTTATTAATAAATCATAGTAGTCTTACAAATTTATTTAACTAATCTAGTTTAAATGCTCGTTAAGCTGGGTGGACAACCTTCTTAAGCGAATTTGACTTTGAAATGAAACACCTTAAGGGGAAAGAAAATTGGGTTGCCAATGCATTAAGAAGAAAGTTGCATTGTCGTTATGAAATACAATTCAATCAAGTGAAACCAAACCTCCCTCATATGATTAAAGAAGCATCTCTTAAAGACCTACAGTGTGCCTTTCTTTGACATTAGACAATTAATGCCTAGAATAAGGGGGAGAAATTTGAATATGGCATAAAGCTGGATAAATTATTAACTTTCAGAAATTGAATTTATTTTCCTAATCAAAGTTCTATTAAACAATTCGTATTAGATAAATTTCATAGGAAACCATATGTTTCCCACCCAAGGTACCAGAAACTACTTTTAGCTATCAAGAAAGGTTATTTTTGGCCGAATTTAAGAAAATATATTACTGAATATTAGCTAAATGTTTGGAGTTTGAGTTGGTGAAAGCAGAACATCAACACCTTGTCAAACTATTGCAACCACTGCCTATACCTCACTAGAAATTGGAGATAACTATCTTGGATTTCATCACAGGTTGGCCCTAAGCCAAAAATAAACACGACTCAATTATGGTGGTGGTTGATAAGCTAAGAAAAATGCTCATTTCATACCAGTAAAATCCACTTACAAAATTGTTGAAATTGCAGTTTTTTTATGAGAGAAATTTTTATATTGTACGAATACCCAAGGTGGTAATTTGTGATAAGGATGTAAAATTTACATCCACATTCTGGAAAACACTTTTCTCTACATTGGGCACACAGCTCCAATTTAGTACCACGCACTACCCCCAAACTAATGATGAGAAGGAGTGGGTGAATATATTTTTAGAAGATATGTTAATAATGTATGTGATGCAACAATCACATAAATGGGAAGACTACATTCACTTAGTAAAGTTATCTTATAATAACGAACACCACGAGTCATTAGGAATGAGTCCCTTCAAGGCATTGTATGGAAGGAGATTCAGGGTGCCCATAGATTGGAATAGTCCTATCAATAGACTAACATTGGGTCCTGATATGCTAACCGAGATGGAGCACGCAGTTAAAAAAAATCTTGAGAACTTAAAAGCTATCAAGGATAGACATAAAATTTACGCGAACAAACGAAGAACGTATAGGGAGTTCCAGGTGGGGGATCATGTGTATTTGCGAGTCAAGCCGAGGAAAATTACCTTGCAATGGAGGGATTGTGCTAAGTTAGCACCTCGTTATTGTGGCCCTTTTCAAGTATTGGAATAGATTGGACCTGCAGTGTACAATCTAACATTCCCAAGCCATATTAGAGTCCAAAATGTCTTTCATGTCTCCTTGTTTAAAAAAAAAAATTTACAACCCCAAGCATATAGTTGACTGGGAAATATACAGGTAAATCAGTTAATAAAAAAAGTAGCGTATAATTTTTTCTTTGAAAGTTTCTGATGGTAGTTTGTGAAAATGTGTAGGCCAAACCAAAAGGAGAATTTCTAATAGAACTTCTTCGTATTCTCAAGCGAAGAGAAACAACCTTGCAGAAAAGAGCCATCACACAGGTGAAAGTGCAATAGAAGCACTTTGGCCCGAAAGAAGCCACCTAAGAAGAAGAGGATTTCATGTGGAAAGCTTATCCTACACTATTTTCATAATTCAGAGAGCACCGGGGATGGTGTTCCTCATAACGGGGGGAAGATGTAACAGCTCATCTTACATGGAAATTTAACTTTTGTTACTATTTTTACTTATTACTTTATTGACCATTATGATTTTCTCATCAAATGTTCGATAAAGAAAATTAAAGAATTATGGCTGGGTGGCCAAAACATTTTTACAAGCAATGAATAATAAGAGTTAAAATATTTTTGGCAAGAATTGAAAGAAACAATTGCTAACCTCCTAAGATAGTTAACATGGTTACTCACCTATCTCCTGAAAGGAATAATTCGAGAAAAGCCCAGGGGGCTAGATAATGGATAAGAGTTAAAGATCAGATTGGTCAAGAGAGTAGATTATTGTCATCAAAAATTCCTTGAGATGGGTGGAATAAACCAATGGGAAATTTGTAGTACAGTCATAAAGGCATGTGACTTGATGTTGGACAGTTATTCCTAATGCCTTAAGACACCAAACTGTGATAGACCTCATAACTCGTATTCAGAGGAGGAAGAGCTCGTGGGAGATTTTGGACGTAATATTTGTTCCGTTGTATTATATTCTTTCCATGACTAGCCACCCTAGTGAACCGAGGTGTTAGGGGGGGTGGATCCCCCCCTTCATTATGCCAATTGTGTAGCAGGGGGGAGGCAGCCCCCCTATCTAGGGGGTTTGACGGGGGTGGCTAGCACCCCTCTACGAGGTACGAGGAAATGCTTTTGGGACCCTACATTATGTGGGGCAAACCTACCTATGGTTTTGCGCATGGTTTTCGCACATGGTTTTCGGCGCGATGGTTTTTGGTCAATGGTATTAGATGCTTTAGCATTTATATATATATATATATATATATATATTATATATATATATATATATTATATATATATAATATATATTGTAACATTGAAAGGAACATAATGAAAAATCATTCTAGTAGTCTTGGTTTTGGGATCGAGGGAACATCTATGTGTATATCTGTTTTATGTGTTATGCAGTCACCTTATTTATTTTTTGTGTTTTAAAATTCGTATGCAAGTAATTTATGTACGGGGATAAACCTACATTTGGTATCTGAGCTGTTTTGGATTCAAGGGGATGCTTTTGTTGCTGAGTAGTTTCGCTCAAGCCTCCGGTAGACCCCGTTTAGATTGATATCTGTGGGATCGATTCTGGTGGTGAAAGAAGATGGCGAGCAGTGGAAATGTAGAGATCGAGATATTTAATGGTCAGAGTTTTTAGTTGTGGAAAATCAAGATGGATAATCTATTGGTGGATAAAGACTAGTGCATCACAGTAGATCTGGGTACTAAACCAATGGGAGTGCCCAATTAAGAATGGAATAAGTTGGATAGAAAGGCAAAGAGCACAATATGATTGTGTGTCTCAGATTTAGCATTGCTGAATGTATCAGGGGAAGCTACAATGAAGGCTTTGTGGGTCAAGTTAGGGACTTTGTAGCAATCTAAGTCTCTGGTGAATGAACGTTTCCTACAGAAGAACTGTATAACCTGAGGATGAAAGATGGAGACTCAGTGACAAAGCATCTAAATGCATTTAATATTGTGGTAAGTCATTTATTGTCTGTTGATATTAAAATTTCAAATGAAGATAAGTGCATCAGTCTGTTGTGTTCTCTACCAGATTCATGGGATAGTCTAGTTATTGCAATAAGTAGCAATGCAACTACCTTGAAGTTTGATGAAATAGTCTCATCCTTCCTGACGAAGGAAATGAGATGGAAAAATATGGAGAGCCAGAATGATGATGCCTTGTCTATACAAGGATGGTCCAAGAACATAAACAAAAAAATTTCATCGAGTGGGAGATCTAAATCTCTAGGAAAACCTGTAAAGGTGGTGTGATGGAAATGTGGAAAGGAAGGGCACTACAAAAGCAAATGTAAATCTAAAGCTCCTAACAAAGGAAAGGGATCTGAAGATGCTCCTTCTGCACAAGTGAAAAGCACATCATATGAAGGTGGGGATGTGTACTTGAATTCTTCATGTACACATATAGATCATGATGCATGGTTGATTGACTCAGGTGCATCATTTCACTTCACTCCCCATGGAGAGTACTTCTATGAGTATGAGAAATATGATGTTGGTGATGTCTTCTTAGGGGATGATAGGAACGCTAGAATCATTGGTCGCGGGAAATTAAAGTTGAAGTTGCAAGGTGGAAGGATTAGAACACTTCCAGGTGTTCTTCATATTCCTGTATTAGCCAAAAATATTATTTCTGTAAGCAAGCTAGATGATGAAGGTGTAAAAATGGTGTTCGAGAAACATACCTGCAAGATGGTTTGGGGAGCATTGGTATTGATGTGGGGAGTTTGGATTGGAACTTTGTACAAGCTGCAAGGTAGCGCTGTTATTGATGGGTGCAGCAGTTTTGTGGTTGCTAAAAGTGGAGAAGAAAATCTAGTGGTCTCTGGAGAAAATACCATGGTATGGCATCAAAGGCTTGTACATATTGGAGAGAAGGGCATTCAAATACTTCATGGTGAAGGTATGGTAGAAGGTATGACTAATAGCTCTCTGGATTTTGATTTCTATGAAAATTGTGTATATGGGAAGCATGATCAGGTGAGTTTCCCCTTTAGTGGTAAGAGGGCAAAACAGATATTAGAGCTTGTGCACAGTGATGTGTTTGGACCTATCAAGGTTCCATCACTGGGTAAGTCTGTGTATTGGGTAAAAGCATGTTAATGTGTATCACTTTTTCCCTTTTTGTGGTAAAGAAGTTTTATAAAAATAAATGGAGTTGGAATGTTTACTCTTAAATTTAGAAAATCATCAAGAATTAGGTGGTGGTAAAAGAAGACAAAACATGTCAATTTAAATTCAATTTCATGTCATATTTTTTTTCTAAAATTTAATATATATTTCTTATCTAATTTATTCATTTCGTTTAAAAGATATCATTAATATTTTACATAAATTTTTAAGTAGTGACAAAACTGCAACCCCTCATTTCTCTATTGATTTATGTTTTTTAATTCCAATTTCTTTAAGAGATGTGTTGTAAACATTCTAAAGATTGCTAAACAAATTTAAAAATAAAAAGTAAGCATATTTTTTAATTATTATTAAAATACTAGTAAAAATGATCATCTTTTCGTATATATAAAACCACGACCCAAGAAACTACCCTTTCAAGTTTATAAAATCAATTTTTTTTAATAGA